>CM066164.1:53533988-53698988 GCA_033629205.1 Lithocarpus polystachyus | reverse complement strand
GAATCCAGAAAGCTAGAGAAGACAAGACTCCGAGAAGTCCGTTGGTAGCAGGAGCTTGGAGGGCTCAAGTACATGGGGTAGACTAGGCTTGGAGGGTCTTTTGTTAAGTGTACTCCAACTTTATTCTTTAATGGATCAATTTCGACGTGGAGGGTCGCGGAGAGGTTTTTCGCCGAGTTCTTCGGTTTCCTTTTCAATAACACATCTTAGTGTTATCTTGTGTTTGCATTTCTCTTCCCTACTCTTTAAACTTTCAATAAATTATTCATTGTGGTTGGATATGGCTTAGAGTAGTGTTATCGGCATATTGCGCTTATTTACTTTTATTCTGCATTTTGATAAGTTAGGGTAAAAGTAATCTAGTCGTAATTTTTATTTTGGGGTCTAAATAAGCACTAGTGTTTCACACTAATTTGAGCTTTCATGATCTCACTAATTAATCAGTCTAGGAAAATCCTATGATTTAGGAAATCACATCTATTATCCCGACACACCCATTCATTGTTCACATGGGTGGCTTATCAGCCATCCACCCACTGCACTAAGGGGGGAAAAATCTGAAAGCATTATCCTTAGGAATCCTTTGCTTTAGATCTAAGGGATTTTGTCCCACAAATGGTAAGCTTTCAATTGCTAAAGCTTTCCCACTTCCCGCAATATATAGCTTTGCATACACCCATTGTAAAACACATCAAAAAATAGAGCGAAGATAGAGATAAAAATTTGGTATTAGCAATATGATTTTCCTATTTTTCCTTTGTATTCTCCTAATGATCTTTTTATATCTCTACATGTTAATTATTCAATATTATTACTCTACTTTGTATTCTGATCATCATTAATGAATTTAAAGTTGCTTCATTATGTGTTTATTTTCTTTCAAAGTATTAAAATTCAAAGTATATTTTTTGCATACTTAAAGAGACATGGATCTTACTCATGGCTTTAATTCCAAAATGATTGGGGAAGATTTTTGTCTAGCAAACAGTGCAACAACGTACACAATACTTAAAGATAAGAAGTATTTTCAAAACTTAACTTTAATCAAAGCTAAGGTCAATATCATATCTGGTTCATCAAACATGAAGGCTCTGGAAGAGCAAGTTTCATGTTTCTGAAGGGCACAAAATTTTGTATTGATGATGCTTTATATTTTTCTAAATCTAGAAGAAATTTACTTAGCTTTAAGGATATACGATGTAATGGTTATCATATTGAAACCAATAATGAAGGCAGTGAAGAATATCTTTATATTACTTCAATGGTTTTGAGCCAGAAGCTTACATAGAAAAACTGTATATTTTCTCTTTTGGGTTATATTATACTACATTGAGATCAATTGAAGCAAATGTTGCAGTGCACCAGAAGTGCTCTAATCCAAGGATCTTTATGCTTTGGCATGATTGTCTTGGACATCCGAGATCAACAATGATGCATAGAATTATTGAAAACTCTCATGGACACCCCTTAAAGAATCAGAAGATTCTTTAACTAAATGACTATTCATGTAGTGCCTATTTGTTGGTAAATCTGGTTTTGTATCTCATACAAAACACACACCGGAAGCAACAAATATGGATTTATTTCATTCATAATTGATAACATACACTATATAAATTTTGGAATTTAAGAACGAGATAGCGTACCTTGGTGCGGTGAAATTCAAAACAAAAGATTAGAAGTACTTGAGAACACTTTTAATCTTCACTCCAATTCCACTTTATGCCTAAGAAGTATTGTCTTTCAATCAATTTTCAAGGGAGAATAATTGAGTGGCTTCACTCACACATACACACTACTTCACAATGATGTGTCTTTTTTTCTTATGAAAAATTCTGTATGTTTCTCCCTTTATAACTAACTGATTATTTAATTGGGTTGGCCTATTGGGACTTTCCAATTGGGCTTTAGTGTGTGGCTTGGAGTGGGACCAAAAGAGACCAATAAGACACTAGTTCCAATGGGCCTTGGGCTTTTCTACCAACTTTTGACAAGCCCAAAGTTACCATTAATTATATTTAATACAACTATATAAATATAATTGCACTCTAGGTCTTATTAATAAATTATATCCCAAGACTTTATTATACATGCAACCCCTTCATAAAATATTCGTAGTAATACAAAGTCATGAATGTAGGTTGCCACTTTGAAAATTATTACATCTTAATCTTTGAATACCTGGTTTGATCCTTTAAGTTATTCATCATATACTTATGAAATCCAATTTCATAAATATATACTTTAGTATCTCTTTACTAAAGTGGTTAGGCCTAACACTTTGAATAACCAAACCCATTAAACTTATCTTAAGGAAATATTTTATATCTCCAGGAAATATTTTATATCTCCGTTAAGAGATCATGAATTCCATCTTGAGAATATATGTTTCATCAACACTAAATGTGGCTGCCCAACATACTGAGGTTTTGATCGTGACTTTAGATCTCACTTTTGATATATCAAAGCAACCTACATCTCATGATCAGGTCCATTATTCTCTTAGGATTAAGAGTTCATGAAAATAGAAGTCGCGAGATTTATTATTCATTTGACAGTCGTTAGGAGAATAATAAATCTCACAGCGATTTAGTTTAATATGTCTTAACTCTTTAAACATATCAACATATCAGCTAGAAGTCTCCACTTCCATGATCAAGAAAAATCATCTTAGTTGATATGTTATAGTCTTCGCAGATGAAATGCCCAATTTCATCACCAACGACGATCTATAATTCTGAGTTTACAAAAAACTTGTGATCTATATCTTCCGTGACTAAATCACATACTATGCATCTCATGGACTATACGATAATGTCCAAATATTTATGTTACCATTATTTTAGATAATAATAAAAAAATAGTTTTATTAATCATAATATTAAGTCATACATAATGTCATACATAGCATTATACAATAGGATTTAAGGGCACATATCCTAATACTATTCTCAAGGAAAATTAATTATGCGACCATCACCATCAAAAATTGGTATTGAATCTCCATCTTTCTTAGAAATAATTCAAGGAGATATTTGTGGACCTATACATCCATCTTGTGGACCATTTAGATATCTTATGGTGTTAATAGATGCATCAACAAGATGGTCACATGTTTGTCTACTTTCTACTAGGAATGCTACACTTGCTAGAATGCTTGCTCAAATCATTAGGTTGCAGGCACAATTTCCTGATCATCCAATTAAGAAAATTCGCTTAGATAATGCAGGTGAATTTACATCTCAAGCATTCAATGACTACTACATGTCAATTGGAATTGATGTTGAACACTCTGTTGCACATACACACACTCAAAATTTTTTAGCTGAATCATTGATCAAAAGACTTCAAATGATTGCTCGTCCTTTACTTATGAAAACAAAGTTACCTGTTTTTGCTTGGGGACATGCCATATCACATGCTGCATCATTAGTTCATATTAAACCAACTACTTACCATAAGCACTCTCCAATGCAACTTATTTGTGGTCAACAACCAAATGTTTCTCACTTTCAAATATTTGGTTGTGCTGTATATGTTCCCATGGCACCTCCACAACGCACTAAAATGGGTTCTCGGCATAGACTTGGAATTTATGTTGGTTTTGATTCTCTATTTATTATTAGATATCTGGAACCTTCAACTGGTGATGTTTTTAAGGCATGTTTTGATGAAACAGTCCTCCTGACATTAGGGGGAGAAAAGTCGTTGCCAAAAGCACGAAGAGAGATAACTTGGAATGCTTTGACGTTGTCTCATCTTGATCCTCGCACAAATCAATGTGAACTTGAAGTTCAGAGGATTATTCATTTACAAAGTATTGCAAACCAATTAATAGATGTATTCACTGATGGTAAGAAAATTGTGAAATCTCACATTCCAGCTACTAATACCCCAACAAGGATTGAAGTCCTTATAGGACAATCCATAAATACAAAGCAAATGAGTCTAAACCACGCCTGAAGCATGGAAGACTTGTTGGGGCTAAAGATAAAATCACTAGAAAGAGAAAAATTCAAGAAAAGCAAGTAGTTGCTCCTAAAGAAGCTATACCCATGAAGAGGAGTCACTTGAAGGGTTATCTCCTAAAGAGGATCAGGTACCTGAAAATAACGAGATCTCAATAAATTATGTGAGTACAGGAGATATATGGGATAGAAATAAAATTGTTGTTGACAACATATTTTCATTCAAAGTTGCCATTAAGATTACTGAAAGTAATGATCTTGAATTGGAACCACAATCCATCGAAGAATGTTGACGTAGAAATGATTGGCCAATGCAGTTGGAGGCAATTCAAGCAGAATTAAATTCACTTGAGAAACGAGAATTATTTGGACCTGTAGTCCAAACACCTAAGGGTGTAGTGCCTATTGGATATAAATGGGTATTTGTACAAAAGCGTAATGAGAAAAATGAAATTACGAGATACAAAGCACGACTTGTGGCACAAGGTTTCTCACAAAGGCCTGGCATTGACTATAAGGAAACATATGCTCCTGTAATGGATGCAATTACATTTATATTTTTTATTAACTTGGTGGTAACAGAAAATTTGTACACGTATTTAATGGATGTGGTCACAGCATATCTATACAGATCATTAGATAATGATATATACATGAAAATCCCTAAAGGATATAAAATGCCTGAAGCATATAACTCCACATCTCGAAGCATGTATTCTATCAAGCTATAAAGGTTCTTATATGGATTAAAGCAATCTGGACGTATGTGGTACAATCGCCTCAGCAAATACTTATTAATAGAAGGATTTGTGAATAATCCAATTTGTTCATGCGTTTTTATTAAAAACTCAGAATCTGGATTCGCTATTGTTGCAGTATATGTTGATGATTTAAATCTTGTGGGGATTCCAGGAGAGCTCACAAAAACCACAAATTATTTTAAGAATGAGTTTGAGATGAAAGATCTCAGTAAGATAAAATTTTGCCTTGGACTGCAAATTGAACATTTTCCAAATGGAAATTTTGTTCATCAGTCAACATACACAGAAAAGCTCCTTAAACAATTCCTAATGGATAAAGCTCACCCTTTGAATACTCCAATGGAGGGTAGGTCACTAGATGTCAAAAAGGACCCTTTTCGTCCTTGAGAAGATGATGAAGAAATTCTTGGTCCCCAAGTACCATATCTTAGTGCAATTGGTGCTCTAATGTATCTTGCACACACGGCCTTACATTTCCTTCTCAATAAATTTGCTAGCAAGATATAGTTCTGCACCAACTCTGTCGGACTATGAGTTGTGCCATTTCACCTCAAAACCAATTGGTGATGAGGAAGACACAAATCTTTTATGGTATTCGACATCACGCTATGCGGACCTATTTTTGAAGTGGTTGTAAGGATTCAAATTGTGGTCCCCCCAACAAACTCAAAGACATTGGAATGGAATCAAGCATGTATTACACTTCCTCTGTGGAACGATTGACTTGGGATTGTTTTATCCAAAAGGGTTAAATCCACAATTGATTGGATATGCAGATGCAGGTTATCTTTCTCATCCACATAAAGGCTGATCACAAATAGGTTATTTGTTCACTTGTGGCAATACTACCATTTCATGGAGATCTGTCATGCAAACGTTATTTGCTACATGCTCTAATCACTCAAAGATTATTGCGATCCATGAAGCAAGTCGTGAATGCATTTGGCTAATATTAGTAATTCAACACATTCGAGAAAAATGTGGCTTATCATCAATCAAAGAAAGCCCCACAATCTTATATGAAGACAATGCTGCTTGTATTGCTCAGATCAGGGGAGGATATATCAAAGGTTATCGAACCAAGCATGTTTCTCCAAAATTCTTTTTATACACGAGCTCTAAAAGAACGGTGAAATTGATGTTAAGCAAATATGGTCAAGTGACAATTTGGCAGATTTATTCACTAAGTCATTACTGGCCGCAACGTTTAATTAGATAGTACACAACATTGGCATGCATCGACTTAAAGATCTTTGAAGATATATGTACTCACGAGGGGGAGAAAATGATCTATGCTGATTGTACTCTTTTTCCTTCACTTAGGTTTTTCCCACTAGGTTTTCCTTTGCAAGATTTTAATGAGGCAATCTAAAGGCACTTAAAAACTCACTAGAATACTGTACTCTTTTCCTTCGCCGTTGGTTTTTTCCCAATGGGTTTTTCCTTGGCAATGTTTTAACGAGGCAGATTCTTAACAAGTGGTCGTTCAAGGGGGAGTGTTATATACTATTCACTTTTTGTTTTACACTATTCCCTTTTTGTTGTAAACTATTTACTCTTCATGGGAGATGCATGTAAGTCCATCACATTAAATGGGTGCAGCAACTTTAGGGGATCTTGTCCCCTTTGTAGTTGCTTTATCAATTCATCTTCTGCCTATATATATATATATGAGCCTTCGCTCCCAATGAATGTACCAATGAAATTTGAGAGACACTAAGAGAAAAAGAGAGATATATGTACATTAGTTCTAGAAATAATACGTTGTGGTGGATGACCACTAGACTAGAAGCAATTTTGATATTCATCCTCATATTTTACTCTCTTGCCTATATATATCCTCTATTTCACAACAAGTTTGGCATTTTATCAAACAAGTGATTTGCATAGTGTGAAGAGTAACGTAGCCATACAAGCTTGAACCTTCTACTCGCTTAAAAAGAAATTTTCGTGTCTTATTAGAAAACAAAAAAGCTACATTTTCAACATTGTGTTGGTTGGGATGGTGAGAGTAGAGAAAGAGGAGAGAAGAGAGAAAAAATAATATTTAAATGAAATAAGAGGAAAGAAAAAAAAAAAAAAAAAAAAAAAAAAAAAAAGGATAGAGAACTAGAAAAAGTATTGAGTTTGATGTGTGTGCATAAAAATATGGATAACTAAACTGGAAAGAGTAGAATTTTTTTAATTAATTTAGCTAAACATTTGAGGAGGCTGATTTGAATGCTCTAGATGGTCAAATATAATCACTACACATAATACTGCAGGCATTGCCAACATACATATATACTATAGAGGAAGAGAAAAGTTTAATACGAGGGCTGCTTTTTTTTTTTTTTTTTTTGGTAAGAAATTTGTAATATAGCATTACGTCTCACATTGTATTACTTTTTTTATAATTATTAAAAGTCACAAATATATTATTAATATAAAAAATTACAACACAACTTCAAAAAGTCATAAATTGATCGGCAAATCATCCATCCAAATACAATAATTCAATGAGCACTAAGCATAAGCACCATTTAACTCACATTGCACTTTTGCTAGAGTTAAATAGGAAACAGCCTGACAGGAGAAAAAAAAAAAAAAAGAAAAAGAAAAAAGAAAAAAAAAGTGTCTAATGTTAGGGGCAAAACATAATTGCTATGCACAAAAAATAGTATTGTCACAAAGAAAGCACGAACACGAGAATTTGCTTGTTGTGCCCGGGTTTTACGCCCACACGACTACACGCAGCACGCATGTCCTTCCCTTTAAAAATAAAAATAAAATATAATCGGACGCCGCGAGGACATGAACGGTACACGGCTAGGTGAGAGAAAAAAAAAAAAGTAAAAATTCTAACTTTAAACTCTGTGTTTTGAGAGCATTCCTAACACCTAAATCAGTTTCCTCTCTCTCGATCTCTCTCCTTGTCTCAATCTGACTCTCTGACGCTGAATTTTTTTTTTTTTTTTTTGGGGGGGGGGGGGGGGGGGGGGTGTGGGTGGGGAAAGCTGATCATCTTCCTCGTCCTCCTTTTTTGAGATATTATAAGTTCCTCATTTTTCTTCTTTTTCTTTTTCTGCCAAATTTGCCCTTACATATTTAAAATTTTTCCCCCTCTCCCCTATTTGTCCATGTGCAATTTTATGTGTAAATAAATATTTATTTTCAAAAAAATTTCTTCTATGTATTAAAGTCCATCACCCATCAAGCCTAGTTAGCTTTTTGCAATTCTTTTTTCAGTACCAAGGTAGACAGTAGACACATTTTTATATTATTAGTGGCTAGGCTTTAATATTCTTCTAAGAGAATTTTTAATAATTATTTAATAAATATTTTTTTATAATTTTTTTTATCCATATTTGTACCCACTCTCGTATTTGGGCAGGTGATTCCTAGATTGCCACATTTTGGTCATGGTAATCTTTAGGGTTCCAAAAAGTAAAAATTAAACTTCAGACACAATGGGTTGAAGTTTAATATATTACTTTTTGAAATTTTGAAGTTTAATTTGTTACTTTTAAAACTATAGGGTAAACTTTATTTATTTTTGAAATTCTAATGTATAAATTATTAGTTTCACGGTTCAATTTGTTACACCTCTTATCTTAAAGGGTGCAAAACATATTTTTTTAAGAGCACCATTGCATTAACTCAAATATTTGGGGAGAATAACTCCACTTTTTATGAGCTAAATCTTCAAAATGGTTAATAATTTAACATTCTATAAAAAGGATTTTTCAAAATTTTGTAGGGCCATAGCCCCCACACTTGGGAGTGGTTTTGTGGCTCTGTGCTTGAGAATCCAGGGTGCTCCTTAAGTGAAGGGTGGCCCATGACTAAGGCTGTCCATCTTGACCCATGACCCAACCCACCTGCCTAAACCGTTTTGACCCTAACTGAAAACCGCCTTACCCACAGCCAGAGGCGGTCAGCAGTGGATTTTCGCTTTCAAAAATCAAAACTGGTTGGTCAGTTAGTGGGTCATCGCCTGAAAAACTGACTCCAACCAACCCAATCAAACTCTTTTCGGAAGATCACCATTTATCTATCTCCCGCTCTCTCTCAAATGTTGATCTAATGAGATCTATCAAGATCTTAACAAGATCTGTCGAGATCTGCCCAAATCTCGAAAAGATCCGTCGAGATCCCGCCAAATCTCAACGAGATTCGTTAAGATACGGCCAGTTCTCGACGAGATCCATCAAGATCTAGCTAGTTCTCAGCAAGATCTCACAGCCACTACTGCTTCATCGGTTTTGACAAAAACTAATGTTGTCCACCCAAAAAGAAACTGAACTGACCCATGGTTTGTAGTGGTTGGCGGTGGGTTAGCCTCCCTATCACCAGAAGTTGTCGAGTTGGTTCTGAGTTAGGCATAAACCTGACCTGGACCGACCTGTGGACAAGCCTACCCATGACCATGAGTCATGACTTGTCAAATTAATGCTAAACCCAACAGCTGAATACTTAGCTAAAATACAGAACTCTTCTCATCCTTTTTCTTTTACACTTACCCATCCCATCTCTATTACCTCCACCTAGGAGCAGCATCTCTCTCAATGTCATGCTAAAGCTAGAGAAAATCCAATTAGATTTCAATTTGATTCTCAACTTTGCACCACGTGTCCCATCCAGTTTTTAATTTTGTACCTAGTGAATTATTGAGTGTAAAAATAAAAGAGTCCAAATCCAATTAGATTCTAAATTAGATTTCAATTGAAGTCCAATTTTGCGCCACATGTCTAATTTTTTAATTTTTGTGACAAGTGAATTATTGGGTGCAAAATCGAAAAGTTTAAATTTAATTAAATTCTAAATTATATATATATATATAAATATAAAATGAGAAATCATTACATATTTTAGAAATATATGGTTTTAAAAAGGTATAAGCTAATACCATGCAAAAAAAAAAAATGTATAATTTAAACTGTATAATTGTGATTGTTTTTAATTGTACCCGCACACGTACGGAGTTACACACTAGTATACATAATAATTCATGCGGTACTATAATTACCACAACCAAGTTACTTTACACCACCACCAATGCTCAAGGCCTAGCTAAGACTTCCTATTTTTACTATAATTATTAACTAGACGCTAACTTGTGCGATGCACGGAATAGCATAACAAAGTTTGCACTTTTAAGATCCCATAAATACAAATTAAGCTACCAATAAACCAACATCTATGCATATCAATTATTTAAAACTAGTATGTAACCCGTACTTACGCACGAGAATGAAAAATTATAGTGGTGCTATTGATGTTAATTTGGGTTATTAAACATATATGGCATAGTTTGACCAGGACATTTGGAGGTACTAAAACAGCTTTTTCCTTGCAATTTTCATAATATCAATTATGCCAAGTTTCTCATTACATTTGCTATTACGTATATAATTTTGAAAATCACAATTGGATACTTCATATATAATATCAATTCAAAATTATTTTCTATGAAATTCTACTAAATACAACACAAAATAAAATAAGAAATTGGTCAAATAGTATCTCCTAATTTAAATGGGGATAGGTGTATGGGATTGTTCAGCTCAATTATAAGTTGTTGCATTCAATATCTTCGCATACAAAATATCTGAATAGAAATTATATAAAAATTATGCTCTTTAGTTCAGAGAAAAAATAACAACAAAAATCTAAACAATTTAATTTGTAAGGAAAGCTAACAAAATAAAAATCCATTTTTTATTCTAATTTAATTTTCTCTAAACTTTGGTATAAAATATATAAATATATAACCTAGTTAGTAATGGGCCATTCATAATCATGGTATATTACATAAATGACTTATAAATTTGAATTGTTTTTAGTTATATGATTAGATTTTTTATAGTTTATTTATATTAGACTTCTCGTTTTCTACACTAAATTAACTCATTTGGCACAAAAATTAAAAATTTTAGATTAGATGGGACACGTGGTACAAAATTAAACTCTAATTGAAATTCAATTTTTACAATGAATTAACTCACTTGGCACAAAAATTTAAAATTTAAAATAGATAGGACATGTGACGCAAAATTAGACTATAATTGAATTCTAATTTAAAATCTAATTAGATTTTCTCTCAACATTACACACACACACACACACACACACACACAGATATATATATATATATATATATATATTTATATGCTATTCGTTTAGTTGAAACCCTCATCAAAGCAAGTCATACAAAACCTCCATTGAAGGCCAATATTTAATTTATTTATTTTTAGAATGATAAAATAGTAATCAAATCGATGGATTGCCTTATTATAGAACTTGATCAGTACACACAAAGAAGACGTGGTATTGGGACATTTGCCCTATATGTGCAAATAAAAACTGGGCCTATCTTTACTCGGAGTAGAGCATAAACCTAAAAAAATTGAAAAAGCCCATTCAGGAACAAGAAAATGGCAAAGTTATTTGGATTCGATCTCGATGAAACAATTCATCAATGAGAAGTTAGTAAATTATTTATATATTTTTTTTATTTATATATAGGTAAAGTAAACAGGCCAAAACAAATCCTTCTTGAAAAATGGAAGAAAAAATGCCCTTTGTTACACACAAAGGGAAATTAGTGATAACTAAGAAGAAGACATGGATGCCCTAGTTCAACCAAAAAAAAAAAAAAAAAAAAAAGCTAGATAGTGTTATGATTAGCAGACTTGATCACTTTCATTACACACTATAGATACCGTATTTTGTCTACCATCAGTTTGCGTGTTAGACCCCAAAAATCTAAAAAATATTAACCTTTCTCCATGGGGCCACGAAAACATCTAGATTGACGTGGCATAACCCATTCGGGCATCGAAGCACTTGAAGTGCCATATTAGGTCAAAATGACCAAAATGCCCCTAGTTAATCCTGGGTTGACTGAAAGTCAAAGCTGGTCAAAATCATTACAAAAAAAAAAAAACATTTTTCATGTTTTTACATCAAACTCAAGCTACTCGGTGATTTTTGTCAACTTTGACCTAGAGTTGACTCTTGAGGGTCCCAGAAATCCTAATTTTGATTCGCCTATCAGAACAGGTTGCAACTATTATCATTGCAAAGATTATTGAATTCCCTTTCCAATGACTATTCATGGGTCGAAATCGGAGTCAAAATGGTCGAGATATCTTAAAAACCATGCAAGGCGTATTGGCTTGCTTCTTGAAGCCATAACTTTTGATCCAACTATTGGATTTCAAAGGTCTTTAGCTTTCTAGAAACTACACATCCAGACCTTTCTAGATACACCAAGATTAAACCAATTAAAGCCTGGGAAGGCCTCTGTTGGGGTTTATGCCCTAAAATTCAATTTATTGACATGTCATAAATAATTAAATTGTTTAATTATATGAGACTATTTATAAATGAACTAATGAGACATTATCTTAGTCTATGAGATGCATAGTATACGATTTATGTGATTTAGTCACAGAAGATATAAATCGCAAATTCTTTGTAAACTCAGAATTTTAGTTTGTAGTCGGTGATGAAATTGGGCATTTCATCTGCGAAGACTATAACATATCAACTAAGATGATTTGTCTTGATCATGGAAGTGGAGACTTCTAGTTGATATATTGATATGTTTTAAAAGTTAAAACATATTGAACTGGATCGCTGTGAGATTTATTATTCTCCTAATGATTGTCAAATGAATAATAAATCTCACGACTTCTATTTACATCAACTTTAAATCCTGAGAGAATAATGGACCTGATCATGAGGTGTATGTGTTGTGATAAGTGCCCTTAAATCCTATTGTATGATATTATGTATGATATTATGTATGACATTATGTGAGAAATGATGTATGACTTAATATTGTGTTTAATAAAGTTACTTTATTCTTATTTAAAATAATGGTAACATGAATATTCGGACATTATCAAATAGTCCATGAGATGCATAGTATGTGATTTATGTGATTTAATCACAGAAGATATAGATTACAAGTTCTTTGTAAACTCAGAATTTTGGTTCGTAGTCGGTGATGAAATTGGGCATTTCATCTGCGAAGACTATAACATATTAACTACGATGATTTGTCTTGATCATGGAAGTGGTGACTTCTAGTTAATATGTTGATATGTTTTAAGAGTTAAGACATATTGAACTGGACTGCTGTGAGATTTATTATTCTTCTAACGACTGTCAATTGAATAATAAATCTCACGACTTGTATTCACATGAACTCTTAATCCTGAGAGAATAATGGATCTGATCATCAAATGTAGGTTGCTTTGATATATCAGGAGTGAGATCTGAAGTAATGGTCAAAACTTCAGTATGTTGGGCAGTCACATTTAGTGTTGATGGAACATATATTCTCAAGATGGAATTCAAAGTCTTTTAATGGAGATATAAAATATTCCCTTGAGATAAGTTTAATGGGTTCAGTTATTCAGAGAGTTAGGCCTAACCACTTTAGTAAGACTAATGTATATATTTATGAAATTGGATTTTATAAATATATGGTGAATAACTCAAAAGGATTAAACCAGGTACTCAAGGATTAAGATGTAGTAATTTACAAAGTGGCAGTCTATATTCATGACTTTGTATTACTACGAATATTTTATGAAGGGGTTGCATGTATAATAAAGTCTTGGGATATAATTTATTAATGAGGCCTAGAGTGCAATTATATTTATATAGTGGTGTTAAATATAATTAATGGTAACTTTGGACTTGTCAAGAGTTGACAGAAAAGCCCAAGGCCCATTGGAGTTAGTGTCTTATTTGTTCCCTTTTGGTCTCACTAAAAGCCACACACTAAAGCCAATTGCGAAGGGCCAAAAGGCTAGGCCAATTAGATAATCAGTTATGTGGAGAGAAACATACAGAATTTTATATATAATGAAATGGTTTGTATGTGTTAAGAATATGATATAAGGAAGAGAGACATTCATTCATATATTTTCTCTAAAAAACATAAAACTGATTGAGAGACCACACATCTTGGGCATCAAGTGGAATTGGAGTGAAGATTGAAAGTGTTCCCGAGTACTTCTTCATTCGGTTTTGAATTTCACTGCATCAAGGTACACTTTCTTGTTCTTATATTCTGAAAGTTACATAGTGCATGTTATCAATTGCGAAAGAAGTAGATCCGTTTATTTTTCGCTGCGTATGTTTTGTATTGGATGCAAACATATATATTTCCTAACATTGGTATCAGAGTGGTCTTCATTTCGAATCTGTATAACATGTTTTATGCGTTTTGGAATTAGAGATAATAGTTTCAAGTTGATAGAGGATTATACATTTAATTTTCTGCATAGTTGTTGAAACTATGATTTGATAACAACTGATATTGATGGTATGATGTTGTTTAAATATAAATTTAAGAATTTTAAATTGATCTTTAAGGCTATAGCATCAATAGATTTCAGTTTTGATATCAATCTCTGTCTATCATTTTCGTATGATGGTTGTTTATCATGCAAAACCGTTGAAAACTGCCTTAGAAGAATTTCTGGAAATTCGAGTTTTACGAGTTTCGATCGATCAAAATTTACTTTCGATCGATTGAGTAAAACAGTGATCAATCTTTTGAATCGATTAATATTCGATTGCTAGTCGATCGATCGAATTTTCTTTTCAATCGATTGAGAGGCGATCGAGCATCAATCGAATAAGTCAGAAGGTCAAGTTCGAATTGTTTAATTTTTTCGACCGATCGAGGGGCACATTTGATTGATCGAAAGAAGGAAAATCTAAATTTTTTCTAACTGTTTTCAAACTTAAAAGTGTGTGATTAAATTTCGTAAGAAAAAGTGCTTAGTATAAAGTGCAAGGCTGTGTATAATTAGTTTATGCATGTTTAAAAGATAAAAACCTTTAATTTAAAACATCTAGTGGGAGAAAGATTCAAGGGTTGGATCTCACGGCCTCCATTGTCGGTTTATAGTAGTGTGATTAATCACCTCGCCTTGGCGTATATGCCTTGCTCCCTTCGGAGGGTGTTTAATTCATGGTACCGCAGGTTAAACTTCTTAATGATAGATGAAGTGTGTTTTTACATTAAGAACGACCACGCTACCGTGGAGTTACTTGGTGACTCACATTGATTCTAGACAATGGTATACACTAGACTAAGTATGATGTTAACCTTCCTTCGGAGCTATGTCATTATCACTTAGAGGCTAAAGGATAAGCGGCAAATTATTTTTGTTTGGTTAGAGTTACCTTGATAGCATTAATAATGAGGATAATCCTCGCTTAATCATAGTGATTGGTATGACCTCGCTTTCAAGGAATATTAATTGCGGGATTGGGTTGTCGTTGCATATATTATATTATGGTTTTATTAAGGTTCCATATTATATGTTTATATGCTAAATTGATAATGTCCAGTTTATTTATTATATTCATGTTTATTATTTTCAGATTTGAACATGGCATCATTTAGCCCACTTGTTACCATTCTTAATCAAAACAAACTGACTGGATCCAATTATGTTGACTAGAAAAGAAACTTGGACATAGTTCTCACAGCTGAAGAGCACAAATATGTGCTTACAAAACCATGCCCTAGCTTTCCTTCATTAGATGCTCCTCTTGAGGAAAAACAACGATATGATCGTTGGCAGAAATCTAATGAAATGGCCAAGTTCTACATCCTAGCGTCCATCTCAAATGTTCTACAGCATCAAATGCATGATGTAGAACTAGCTTCGGACATTATGCAAAGTATGAAGGAGATGTTTGGTGAGCAAGGCCGTTCTGTAAGGCAAGAAACCATGAGGCAAATCTATAATACCAAAATGACTGAAGGTAGTTCAGTGAGAGAACATTGTCTTACAATGATCTCTAATCTGAATACATTGGAAGTTTTGGGTGCCGACATTGATGGAGAATCTCAAGTGGATATGATACTCCAGTCACTACCGGAATCATTCAAGGAATTCAGACTTAATTATAACATGAACAAAAAGATTTATTCTTTGTCTGAATTAATGAATGAGTTGGTAGCGGCGGAAGGCATCCTTGGTACTTCTAATGTTGAAACCAATGTGGGTGAAGCTTCTACTTTTCCACCTAAGTCGAAAGGCAAGGGTAAGAAGAAGAAGAAGAAGAAGAAGAAGGACTTCACTAAGCAGGAGGGTAAACAAATTGTCTTAGGGGTTGCCGACAAAGGAAAGAAGCTGAAAGGAAAATGTTTCCATTATGGTGAGAAAGGACATCGGAAGAGAAATTGTCCAAAGTTCAAGGCTGCCATTAATAAGGGTATGAATAGCTCATTTCTCCTTGAAATATGTTTGGTACAGAATCCCATGGATTCCTGGTGTGTGGATTCAGGTTGTACTAATCATATTTGCAATTCTTTGCAGGGGTTCCAGGAGACCAAAAGACTTAAAGAAGGAGAGTTGTTTCTGACCTTGGCTGATGGGAGTAGGATTCCAGTTGTAGCTATTGGAGTGTTTAATTTATACTTTGAAACTAGGGTTTTAATATTGGAAGACTGTTTATTTGTACCTAATGTTCGTAGGAATTTAATTTCTGCAACTTATTAGGTAAAAATGGATATTGTGTTATCCTTAAAGACAATATTGTAATAAAGAAGGATAAAATGTTTATCTGTTCTGGCAATATTGTGGATGGTCTTTATATTTTAACTCCTGATAAGCATGAATTATATAATTCTGAATTAGATAATAACTCTCATGTAAAATCATTAAAGAGAAAGTTTCCTTCTACTAATGATGCATATCTTTGGCACTTGCGTTTGGGTCATATTAATCCAAACAGAATTCAAAGACTGATCAAAGATGGTCTCTTAGAACCATTGGACTTTGATGAATTTTCAGTTTGTGAATCTTGTTTGGAAGGCAAAATGACCAAACGACCTTTTTATGCAAAAGCTAGAAGAGCCCAAGAGTTGCTAGAATTAGTTCACACGGATGTTTGTGGTCCTATGTCAACCCAAGCAAAAGGAGGTTATGAGTACTTCATCACTTTCATCGATGATTACTCTAGTTTGGTTATGTGTACCTAATGAGACGGAAGTCCGAAGCCTTTGAAAAATTCAAAGAGTTTAGGGCTGAAGTTGAGAATCAATTGGGTAAACACATAAAGGCCATTCGATCTGATCGTGGTGGCGAATACCTTCTTGGGGATTTCAAGGATTACTTAACTCAAAATGAGATTGTATCCCAATTGACTGCACCTGGAACTCCCCAACAAAATGGTGTAGCAGAAAGAAGGAATAGGACTCTTTTAGAAATGGTTAGGTCCATAATGAGTTACTCAACTTTACCTATTTGTTTTTGGGGTTATGCCTTAGATACAGCAATACATCTTTTGAATTTAGTTCCATCAAAATCTGTTCCCAAAACACCCATGGAATTGTGGAGTGGGCGTAAGCCTAGCATGAAATATCTCCACATTTGGGGTTGTCCAGCACATGTGTTAAAAGGGAAGTCTGATAAATTGGAACCAAAATCAGAAGTATGTTTGCTTGTGGGTTTTCCAAAAGAAACTAGGGGTTATTTATTCTATAGTCATAAAGATAACAAAGTTTTTGTTAGTACAAATGCTAAATTCTTGGAAAATGACTATATGAATAATTTTACTCCTAGAAGTAGAGTTGTCTTGGCTGAAATGAATGAACCTGTAATTGAACAACCAATGGTTGAAATTAAGAATGATGTGGCTGTATTGGATACACCACAAGATACTACTCATGAGATGTCTAGTACACAGTTGCCTCATCGTAGTGGGAGGAATGTTAGGCCATCTATAAGATTCATAGGTCTTGGAGAGACTTATGAGGCTATCTCAGAGGAGGCCGAAACTGATCCTTACACTTATGAAGAAGCAATGAATAATATAGATGCACATCATTGGGTCCAAGCTATGAAATCAGAATTAGATTCCATGTATTCCAATCAAGTTTGGGATCTTGTCAAGGTGCCTAACGGCATTAAACCTGTTGGTTGCAAATGGGCTTACAAGAGGAAGAAAGGGATAGATGGAAAGGTTGAAACCTTTAAAGCAAGGCTAGTGGCAAAAGGGTATACTCAAAAAGAAGGTATTGATTATGAGGAAACCTTTTCACCAGTAGCAATGCTTAAATCTATCAGAATTCTCTTATCCATTGCTGCTCATTATGATTATGAGATTTGGCAAATGGATGTCAAAACTGCATTTCTTAATGGCAATCTTGAAGAGGAAATCTATATGAAGCAACCAGAAAGTTTCATAGCAAAGAACCAAGAGCATATGGTATGCAAGTTGAATAGGTCCATTTATGGACTTAAGCAAGTATCTAGGTCATGGAACATCAGATTTGATCAAGCAATCAAATCATTTGGTTTTGAACAAAATCTTGATGAAACATGTGTGTACAAAAGACATCAAGACATCAAGACAAAATAGTAATGTTCCTAGTGCTTTATGTTGATGATATTCTATTCCTTGAAAATGATGTAGGTGTAATGTCATCAGTAAAGGTTTGATTGTCAAGCCAATTTGATATGAAGGACTTGGGTGAGGCTAACTTTATTCTAGGGATCAAGCTTTGGCGAGATCGTAAGAATAAGATGTTAGGCTTATCACAAGCTGGATATATAGATAAGGTTCTAGAACGGTTTAGCATGCAAAACTCCAAGAAAGGATTACTTCCTTTCAGACATGGAGTTTCTCTGTCTGATGACCAAAGGTCTAAGACTCAAGAGGAAAAAGATATGATGAGACAAGTTCCTTATGCCTCTGCAGTAGGAAGTCTCATGTATGCCATGTTTTGTACTAGACCAGATATCTGTTTTTCCGTTAGCATGGTCAGCCGATATCAATCAAATCCAAGACCATAACATTGGCAAGCTGTAAAGCATATTCTCAAGTATCTACGGAGAACGAGAGATTATATGCTTGTTAACCGTTGTGAGGATTTGATTCCCATTGGCTATACAGATTCAGACTTTCAATCAGATCTAGATTTCAGAAAGTCCACGTCAGGATATGTATTCACCTTGGGAGGTGGAGCCATAAGTTGGAGGAGTGTTAAGCAATCTTGTATTGCGGACTCCACCATGGAAGCTGAATATGTTGCTGCTTGTGAGGCGGCAAAGGAAGCTGTTTAATTTAAGAAATTCCTTTCTGATCTTGGTGTAGTGAGAATGGAGCAAGTTCCTATCACATTGTTTTGTGACAATAGTGGAGCGGTTGCACAATTCAAAGATCCAAGGAATCACAAGAAAGGAAAACACATTGAAAGAAAGTACCACATCATTCGAGACATTGTTGCTCGTGGAGATGTGGTGGTAGCAAAGATTGAAAGTGCAAATAATCTAGCAGATCCCTTTACCAAAGTCTTGCCTCAAAGGACCTTCGAATCACATTTGGAGGGAATGAGAGTTAGATTAGTGCACAATAGTCTTTAGGGCAAGTGGGAGATTGTTGGGATAAGTGTCCTTAAATCCTATTGTATGATGCTATGTATGATATTATGTATGACATTATGTGAGAAATGATGTATGACTTAATATTGTGTTTAATAAAATTACTTTATTCTTATTTAAAATAATGGTAACATGAATATTCGGACATTATCAAATAGTCCATGAGATGCATAGTAAGTGATTTAGTCACAGAAGATATAGATCACAAGTTCTTTGTAAACTCAGAATTTTGGTTCGTAGTCGGTGATGAAATTGGGCATTTCATCTGCGAAGACTAGAACATATTAACTACGATGATTTGTCTTGATCATGGAAGTGGTGACTTCTAGTTAATATGTTGATATGTTTTAAGAGTTAAGACATATTGAACTAGACCGCTGTGAGATTTATTATTCTCCTAACGACTGTCAATTGAATAATAAATCTCACAACTTGTATTCATATGAACTATTAATCCTGAGAGAATAATGGGTCTGATCATCAAATATAGGTTGCTTTGATATATCAGGAGTGAGATCTGAAGTAATGGTCAAAACCTCAGTATGTTGGGCAGTCACATTTAGTGTTGATGGAACATATATTCTCAAGATAGAATTCATAGTCTCTTAATGGAGATATAAAATATTCCCTTGAGATAAGCTTAATGGGTTCAGTTATTCAGAGAGTTAGGTCTAACTACTTTAGTAAGACTAAAGTATATATTTATGAAATTAGATTTTATAAATATATGGTGAATAACTCAAAAGGATTAAACCGGGTACTCAATGATTAAGATGTAGTAATTTACAAAGTGGTAGTCTATATTCATGACTTTGTATTACTACGAATATTTTATGAAGGAGTTGCATGTATATTAAAGTCTTGGGATATAATTTATTAATGAGGCCTAGAGTGCAATTATATTTATATAGTGGTATTAAATATAATTAATGGTAACTTTGGACTTGTCAAGAGTTGACAGAAAAGCCCAAGGCCCATTGGAGCTAGTGTCTTATTTGTTCCCTTTTGGTCCCACTCCAAGCCACACACTAAAGCCCAATTGGGAAAGCCCAAAAGGCTAGCCCAATTAGATAATCAATTATGTGGAGAGAAACATATAGAATTTTATATAGGATGACATGGTTTGTATGTGTTAAGAATATGATATAAGGAAGAGAGACACTCTTTCATATATTCTCTTTAAAAAACATAGAACTGATTGAGAGACCATACATCTTGGGCATCAAGTGGAATTGGAGTGAAGATTGAAAGTGTTCCCGAGTACTTCTTCATTCGGTTTTGAATTTCACCGCATCAAGGTACACTCTCTTGTTCTTATATTCTGAAACTTACATAGTGCATGTTATCAATTGCGAAAGAAGTAGATCCGTTTATTTTCCGCTGCGTATGTTTTGTATGCGATGCAAACATATATATTTCCTAACAGTAGGTTGCTTTGATATATCAGGAGTGAGATTTATAAGTCACGATGAAAACCTTAATATGTTGGGTAGTCGCATTTAGTGTTGATGGAACCTAAATTCTCAAGATGGAATTCATAATCTCTTAACGGAGATATAAAATATTCTTTTGAGATAAGTTTAATGATTTTAGTTATTCAGAGTGTTGGGCCCAACCACTTTTGTAAAGAGTTACTAAAGTATATATTTATGGAATTAGATTTCATAAATATATGGTGAATAACATAAAGGATTAAATCGGGTACTCAAGGATTAAGATGTAGTAATTTTTAAAGTTGCAGTCTATATTCATGACTTTGTATTATTATGAATATTTTAATGGAGGGGTTGAATGTATAATAAAGTTTTGGAATATAATTTATTAATAAAGCCTAGAGTGCAATTATATTCATATAGTAGTATTGAATATAATTAATGGTAACTTTGGACTTGTCAAGAGTTGACAGAATCGCCCAAGGGCCATTGGAGCTAGAGTCTTATTTGTTCTCTTTTGGTCCCACTCTAAGCCACACACTAGAGCCCGATTGGAATGGCCTAAAAGGCTAGTCCAATTAAATAATCAGTTATATTTAAGCAGAGAAACATACAGAATTTTATAATACTTTTCATAAGTGCTTTTCATGAGAGTTTTCTAAGTGGTTATCATCATAAACAGATGAGAACATGAAATGGTTTGTGTGTGAGTGTTGAACACTCTCTTATTTTCTCCTTGAAAACTGATTGAGAGACCACACTTCTTGGGCATTAAGTGGAATTGGAGTAAAGATTAAAAGTGTTCCCAAGTGCTTCTAGTCTTTGGTTTTGAATTTCACCGCATTAAGGTACGCTTTGTTGTTCTTAAATTTTGAAACTTACATAGTACATATTATCAATTGCGAATGAAGTAGATCCATTAATTTTTCATTGTGTATGTTTTGTATATGATACAAACATGTGTTTTTCCAATAGCTTCCATCAAGCTATTACAAGGCGGCAACCACTTAGCTAAAACGGCGGCCACTAAGTGGCTGCCGAAGCTAAAAAGTCACTTTTTGCCTATAAATACCCCTAGATCCCCCATAGATCAAAAGAAAAAAAAATTGGGCGTTTTGGAGCTAGGTTCTAGGTAGATTCTCT
Source organism: Lithocarpus polystachyus (assembly GCA_033629205.1). Lineage (NCBI taxonomy): Eukaryota > Viridiplantae > Streptophyta > Magnoliopsida > Fagales > Fagaceae > Lithocarpus > Lithocarpus polystachyus. The sequence continues at coordinate 53,677,275 of CM066164.1, read as the reverse complement.
CTCTTTTCTCTATATTTCTTTCCCAAAAATACATAAAAAAAAAAAACCTTTGATTCCTCTCTTCTCTCAACAATCAAGAGGTTGTGTTCTTGCACTTTTTTTCCTCTCCTTGGTGTTAGGACCTTGGATTTGAGGTTTAAAGGGACGATGTGGCTTTTTAACTACAATCTACACCCTTTACTTATATCTTACTTTATGATATGCTTTATTGCTTTTCCTAGCATATTCTTTGCTTTATCTTGCTTCCTAGTATGTTCTATAGCTTTCCTAGCACGTTTCCTTGCTTTTTGCCATATTTTAATGCTTTGATGATGTTGGCCTAGCCTTCTTGGGCTAGGATATGCCTAAATTTGGTGTTTGTGCTTAGATCTATGTGCCTAGGCACGTTTTAGCATGCTCATGCTTAGATCTATTTGTTTATGTGCTTCGTACCATGTTTATGCTTAAATCCATATCTTTAGGTTCTCCTTGCCATATTTTTTCTCAAATCTATATCTTTGTGTGCTCCTTGCCATGTTCATGTGTCTAGATCTACATGTTGTTTGTTATGCCATGTGCTTCTAGATCCTTTCTATTTCTTGTTATCTCATTTTTCTTGTGTTTTGGCCCTTTTGGTAGGGTGTAAATCTAGATTTTGTGGTTTAGGCCTACATCCATGCACTTAGGCCTATATTAAAGGGTTTGAATCATTTCCTTTATGCATATCTATATTTTCTTGCTTGCTTCTATGCTATATCCATGTTTACCTGTCTAGATCTAGGCTTTGCCATGTTTTGTGCCCTCCATGGGCTTGTGCTTGTCAGTCTTTGAGGCTACTTGCTTGTGCCTCTTGTGGATTGTTTGGATGTTACCATTTGTGAGATACACCTCGGTGGTGTTGGTGTGCTTGATTCACACCTTTCTCTGCTTCGTGCGATGTTTATATGCTTGCCTTGCTTGCTTTGTGCCACCCATTTGACTTTCTCTGCTTCTTTGCATCTTTCCATGCTTGTCTACATGTTCATGTATTAGTCCGTGTGTCATCCATACTCCAATCTCATGGAACTATGGACACTCGATCCAAACCTATATTTGTCCTCTTAGGACACCCCGTTTTGTTTGATAATATGTTTGTTTGCCCCCATTTGGCATCTTTTGCTGCTATCTTGACCTTTCAATTTAATTTAGTAGCACTTCTTGAACAATAACCAATGATCTTATCTGTCTTTGTGTTTCTACAAAAACATGTGAAAAAAGAATAAAAAGAAGAAGAAGAAGAAGAAGAAGAAGAAGAAGAAGAAGAACGATATTGAAAATACATAAATCTTGATAAACATCAATGTAAAACAGGTTCTACAAAATACAAACTGGTTTGTCTCGGATTAGATATTAATTAGGAAGCTTATTGAACAATGTGGTAGAAGTTTAAATGGGTTTTTTTTTTTTTTTCCTACATGTCAATTATAAAATCATCACTAATAGAAACTCAGATTCTTTAAAACCAACCCAATGTAATCATTGAGCTAGACTGAACAATAAAATCACACAAACACAAATAAGCCAAATTGATTGAAAAACATAGTAAACAAAATATAAGAAGAGAACTCTAACCATCTATGACAATTGGAAAAAGTGAATAAATTAATGTGAACACAACAGTTTTATAGGTCAATTTAGTGCAGGAAAAGAACTAATTCAAACCCAAAGGCATTGCACATAAAAATGTAAATCGAAAAAAAGAGATAAACAGAAGGAAAATCAGGCTATCCTAATCTTTCAGTTTGATTCAATATCTCTTCTTTGTAAATTCATTTTCAAATAATTTCTAACTAATTTTGATGACCTATGGTTAAATATTTACTTAATTAGGTTCATTTATCTTATTTATTTATTTTTTTTAAAAAGGAGGAAAATAAAAAAGAAACAGAAATTACTAAGACTAATATAATTAATGATATGGATGTGTTGCGTAGGTGAATTCACGATTATTTAATTATTCTTCCTCAAATAATTTCTAACTAATTTTTATGACCTGTGGTAAAATATTTACTTAATTAGGTTCATTTATCTTATTTTTTTTAAAAAAAAAAGGAAAACAAAAAAGAAACAGAAATTATTAAGAACAATATAATTAATGATATGGATGTGTTGCGTAGGTGAATTCACGATTATTTAATTCTTCTTTTTCTTCTTCTTCCTAGAAGAAACCTAACTCCTATTTGGCAATAAATGGTTTGAGAATAATATACCAAAACTAAAAATTTCATCAACATTAGGCAAAAAAATCACCCATATATTTCCAAATAATTATGAAGTACATTCCTCAAAGGAATTCTTGAATCTTATCAGCTAGCTACAACAAAGATACTAATTGTCAAGGAGCTACATTGTATTGATGTTTTAACAAATATACTCGATAGTGCTCTTGAGAGCCGTAAAGTCTTGTATGTAAACCACCAAATTATGCCCAACGCATAATTTCCCAATCATTGTATCACTATGGAATAGAGTTTAGAAGGAAGATATTTTTGCTTAACCACAATCATCTTTATAAAAAGAATGAAATGGTGATATCTCACCATTGTTCAACATATTAATAGAAGTGTAATAATTCATTTATAATGAGTTTTCATCATCCTTGAAGCTTCTAATATACATTATCTATGGCCAAACGCACTAAGAAATATATTCTTTGGCATCAAGACCAAGTCTTCTACTTTGAACTCTCAATATGTCCCACACATAAGGCACATTTTTGCCACCATGAATTTCTATTCCAAGTGTATTGAAGCATTGCCTTTGTAGTAATCAAACACCATAGTTAAGGCCTGAAAGAAAATTTTAAAAAGGAGTAAGAATTTTCATTCATAAATCAACTTTATTGTGATCATGATTAATGTTGGAGGACTAATAAATTCATAAAAAATTTCATATAGTCAAGAAAAGTAATGGTAGTGACAAAATTTGGTAACAATTTTTTCAAACATATTCAAAGAATTTTATATGATAAGTTGCAACTTCTATATGGAACTGATTCATAGTCTAGAACTATAATACTAAAAATCCTAATTTTTTAGGCTGCTTGACAAAACTTAAGAGGATAAAAAACTAACCTTGATAACCTTCAGTGGATAGGCATGCCAACATTCCATCTTGAGAAACACTTGATGCACAACTGACTGAAGTGAGATAGGTGTAAAGATTAAATAAAGGTATTATTAAATAAAAAATAAAAAAGTTTAAAGATTGATAATTTTCTGCTCTAGTTATATAAGAGCTTGCTAGATGAAAATTTTGAGAAGGGAAGAGAAAGGCAATAAAAAATAGATAAAAGGCATAAAACAAAAGGAATTTGTTTTTTCTTATGTCGACGGGCTCCAAAATTTTGGCCAAGAGGTTAAATTTCTTTACTTAAAAGGAGGCAACTGTTGGATTACACTTATTGCAAAACAACGACCAACTGTTAATACACTACTTAACCTCACCTACTGTAGCCATACAGAATAGAAGCTTGACACTTAGGTTTTTTTTGTGTGGCAGTTATGGTGTGTAGTTATATATGATTGTGTAGTATTAGTTCTTATTTTATTGCCATTCATAGTGATTATAGAGTTCTGCAACTCTGGGAATTGGTTGTTCTTGGTTTGGAGATTACTAACTATGTATATTAGGTCCATAAAGGTATTCTATTTAGGAAAGCCACTTTCAGAAGCTCTAAAGTATGATAACTCATTCATTTAATTTGTGGGATTTGGCTAAACCACCAGTTATAAATTTACCCTTATTAATTGCCATCTGCAATTAGAGAGAAGTATAAGGGTAATATTTGGTGCTTGCTCTATTTGTATTAGTAAATGGGTATATCATTATAAGCACTAATTTCAGGACATGGACTGGAATCTATCCATCATGTAAAACAAAGTTAATTTTGGACTTTCCAAATGTTGAGCTTTTACTTTCTTCATGACACTTAAGCATTTGTTCCTCAAATTTTATATGTCATGAGCAGATTATGTGTTTGGCTTCAATCCTAGATCTGTGGGATCCATTTGTATTTACATAAATCTGGATATGGATTAACAAATTAATAGAAATTTTGTCTCTTTGTTTCAAAAAAAAAAATTTTCTTACTGATTTTTTTATAAAGAATTTAACTACACCATAATAAATTTAATAAAAAAAACCACAACGGTATTTTTTTTTTAATTTAACTACACCATTAAAAATTTATAAATTAAAAAACCCAAACATAGGTTCTCTTATTACGTTGACAGGTTGACTGTTTGGCTTGAGGCTAATCTTATGGGTCGGTCCTATATTCCTGGAATCATTCCAAACTTTAAAAGACCACATAGAAACCCAAAATTCAAATTCATTAAATTTTGAAAATTTGCAGCAAAAATCTCTGAGAATCTACTTTCTAGGGAAACAAAAAGAGAATTCAACAAAACCTTATGCATTAAAAAAGTATCCCATGTGGAGTCCCTGAGATTCTCAAAGAAGCTAATAATTTGTTGTTTTTTTTTCCCCTAAAAAGGAGAACGGAAAAGAGAAAGAGCATAACAATTTTGTTTTAGAGAAACAGAGAGAAAGAGAGAGATTTAGCGACCTGATGAAATCGATACCAAGCATGGAGAACCCAAATACCTGAATCAAAACCAAATCTAACCCAAATGCCTAATCCAACCAAATACCTAAACATAAACCATACTTAATGCTCGATTTTTAGTGGTTGGAGACCAACTGTGGTGGTGGTCTGAGATTTATATCTATGTCATTCCCTTTGTGCCTTACTAACATTTCTCTCTCTCTCTCATTACTTTTTCTGTGGGTTTTTGTATTTATAAACTCTAAACTGCATAAAGAGAATCTCATAAACTGCATAGAGAGTGTTTCAAGAAAAAAAAAAAAACAATTGAAGTATAAGCATCAGATTTTAAGTTAAAACATAGATATATTGAAGATTGAAGATGCTAATTCAAATAGGAGAAGAAATAGTGAGATGATGCAGACCTTCCATATATGTTGCAGAGAGGATATGAGGGACGAGCACAAATACAAACAGCATATGCCAGAGAGGTGAGATGGGTGCAGATCACGAAACCATCTATTAGAAGAGGTCTGTTTAACTCTTCTTTTGGCTTAAAATTGTGCCACAATACACTGCCATCTTTCGTTTAAACAACCAATTTTGAGAAATTCATCTAACTCTTTTCAAATTTATGTGGAAAAATAACTGTTATAAAGTCCTCTATAAGTGGATTATCAAAAAAAAAAAAAAATCCTCTAGAAGTGCACAATTGTGACAATAAAGATGAAGCAAACATCAGACACATTAATTCCAATGCTTTCAAGATTTCTAAACCTTGATTTTCCAAAACCAATTATAAATACCCTAAAACTAAACCAAAATCAAACACAAAATTAATTGAATCCAAATACTCCCAAAAGTTTTTAGTATATAGAGAACTAAATCGAATCAAAAAATAAAATCAACACCTAATGTAACCCAAATACCTAAATAGAAATCAATCCAACCAAAATTTCTCAATACTAATTCATATTTCATATCCAGATTTAAGAAAAAAAAAAAAAAAAAAAAACCTTACCAGTGGTAGTTCTCTCATTATGCCCGTATCTCAAATCTTGCGTGCGCCTTTAGGTTACCGATGCCGGTTCTGGTGGTCTAAGTCTAGCAAGAGAACAAACGGTGGCGGGAAAATGATGGTGATAGCTAGGCGTACAAACTCTGTCTCCTTCACATCTCTGTATCGCATTTTTTTTTTCTCTATCTCTGTATCGCATGCCTAATTGTATTTTAACCGGTTATTTTTTTCTTTATATATTGAGAAATTGTCAATAGGCGTTAGGATTGTGAAACAATATAACTTATTGCTTATTAATTGTAAACGTGGCAGATTTTAGATGGTCGTTTTTCCTACATGATAGCACTGCCTTAATTACAAGAAAAGACTTCTGTTATTATATATTAGTCTCATCACATGCGCTTTGTGCATGCGATGAGTTTTTTTTTTTTTTTTTTTAATTTAATATCATACTTTTTCTCTCATCACAATTTGAAAAAATATATAGGATTTTTTTTTCAAAGAGAATGTGATTCATTTTTCAATTAGAAGCTTTTACGTATTTATCCAAATCCAATTGATGATGTAATAGTTATCAAAAAAAAAAAAAAATGATAATGTAATAAATCCAAAAAAATGATAATATAATAGTTCAAAAAGAAACATGGGATAGTTTAATCTGACGGCATTTTTTAGGTAGGAGTATTTTTTACTATAAAAAAGTAATAACTAACTTTCTTTTGTCAATTCACTATTTTAACCCTATTTTTAAGTTGTTGGTTAATTAATTTAGGGGTATTTTTGACAGTAAAAAAAGTAATAACTAACTTTCTGAATTCTCTTAATATATACCGATAGTATATGATAAATAAGCAAGATAAAAATTATTAAAATTAAATGACAAAATAGAATTAGCATGTGATGTGGGTTGAATGATAGAAAAGCAATAAAACGAAAACAAGAGACTGGCCCACTATCTAGCCCCCACTAAGAACTAAACTTAATCTCTATACGTTTAGTTTCTAGAACTTACACGCTTCAAATGGGTTCTATAGTCTTCTAGAAAAAAGTAAAGACACTCAAAAGATTAAAGTGTCTAAAGACGAGAGAGAGAGAGAGAGAGAGAGAGAGAGAGAGAGAGAGAGAGAGAGAGAGAGAGAGAGAGAGAGAGACGTAGAAATTTATTATTTTTTATCAATTTACTATTTTAACTCCATTTTTAAGTTTTAGGTTGGGATATTTTTTACTATAAAAAAAGTAATAACTAACTTTCTTTTGTTAATTCATTATTTTAATCCCATTTTTAAGTTGTTGGTTAATTAATTTAGGGGTATTTTTGACAATAAAAAAAGTAATAACTAACTTTCTAAATTCTCTTAATATTTACCGATAGTATATGATAAATAAGCAAGATAAAAATTATTAAAATTAAATGACAAAATGGAATTAGCATGTGATGTGGGTTGAATGATAGAAAAGCAATAAAACAAAAACAAGAGACTGGCCCACTATCGAGCCCCCACTAAGAACTAAACTTAATCTCTATACGTTTAGTTTCTAGAACTTACATGCTTCAAATGGGTTCTATAGTCTTCTAGAAAAAAGTAAAGACAATCAAAAGATTAAAGTGTCTAAAGACAAGAGAGAGCAAAAAAAAAAAAAAAAAAAAAAAGGAGAGAGAGAAAGAGAGAGAACTGGAGAAGGCTAAAGAGGCAAAGAGGAGAGGGGAAAAAAACAAAAACAAAACCCGAGTTAGCCAACTAAGAAAGCAAGTTTTTTTTTTTTTTGAGAATTAAGATAGAGAGAGTGTTTTTTCCTCCTTTCTTTTTTCTACCTTTTGTTTCTTGTTATAGAGATCATCATTGTCTTTCTCTCTCTCTTTATAGATTTCAAGAAATAAACATGAGTTTTCTTAATGTACAAATGTTTGATCCGTAGGATACTAGGATTTGATTAGGAAAACAATTTGATCAAACCTATCATTTCAACTTTTTTTACTTTAGGAGATGGGGCCTTAAATGATTAGAAAGAGCTATATTTCCTCTAAGTTTTCAATTTGTGGACCTTAAATAATTTGGGTAGGGCCTTAAAATCTTTTGTGCGTAGCCTTAATGTTTTGTTTTTTTCACCAGATGAGGAAGCAAGATAGTATAATGTATTAGTATTAGTGGGGGCCTTTGGCAATAGCCTAAATGACTTATAGGTTTAGCCGGCTCTAGTTTTAAACATTCTTCTTATTAACCTGTATTTGTAACTACTTTCACAAAATAAGGATAGAATCAATATTTCACCTTCATTTTCATTACTAGCTTGTTTGGAATGGGATAAAGAAACGAAATGGAATAGATTGCAATTAATATTGCTCAATGCATACCAAATTCCGACCAATCTTTCTATGTTATTCCATATATTCTACAGTTTCTTAAGTTTCTTACCATGTCAATTTCCAATTTTTGGTCATTGAGATTCATGGGCAATATGAATCTATAGTTAAGAATAGATATTAACTCTCATTTTCCTCTTTCAAACAAATTGAAATGATTGAAGTTTTTCTATTTGGAATTGTCTTAGGTCTAATTCCTATTATTTTGGTTGGATTATTGGTTGGATTATTTGTATCTGCATATTTACAATACAAATGCGGTGATCTATTGGACATTTAATTAATTAATAGATTTTTTTTAAGCAAACAAGAACTGCGAGGGAAAGATGAAAAGGACTTTAAAAGAACGTTAAAGAGTATTTGAAATTGTTAGGTGGGAAGCGGATAAGGGTTGGCGATGTGCCCTAGTTGAATGTGGAACGGAGACAGCCAATCCACAAATTGACTCTAGGTGTGGACCAATGCGGATTGCGATGGCGGTCCAAGCTTAGGCTGTAGTCATGCCCGCAGAGAAGTAAACATTTTACCTTTACAAATTTGGTAAAACATTTTGATAGAGGCACACAGTAGCTTCCCTTCCCCCTATCCAATGGCTAGGTCTCTAGTCTGGTGGGCAGAGCCACAAATTCAGCAACCGATGTCAGAGGCTCGATCACCGAAAATGCTATTCTAGAGACATCATTTCAACAATAGTCATCGTTCCAATGACCAGACCGCTGAAACGGGCAATCGTAACATTGGCTCCGGCAACCAAATCTCCGAAACGATATCTCTAATTACTGAATTGGTGGTGGCCGAAGGCGTTGTTTTAATGGTCAACACAAGCGGCTTCAGTGGCTGAGCCACCAATTTTGGTGGTTTGCTTGAAAATTTTACATATCACGCTAAGCACCTAAAAATGTTTTACTTTAAAACAAATGAGACAGTATTTGTTCTTAGAAAAGGGCTGCAATGATTATATCCAGATAGGGTCTCCTCGACTAGCTGTCATCCCTTACGTACTTACAGCCTTACCTATTTTTTAAGCCCAAAAAAACAAAACAAAAAAAAGCATAATTAAGTAGAAATTACCTTCCTCTCAAAAAAATATAAAAAAAAAGAAGAAATTACCTGTGTAAAGCAGAAAAAAAAAAAATGCACCTCGGTATTTTCCCTTCTCTTTTTGCGTACACACAAGAAAATCAGTACATAACAAAATACCAACTACCATTGTATAGTTGGTTTCGAACTACCCAACATGCAATTATTTTCCAACTCTGCATCTGTTACATTGCAGTCACTTGGGGCATCGTATAGGGTATCATCTGGGCAACCACTGTTAACGGTATTACAAAGTAAATCAAGCAGACAACCCCTAACTAATTTTGATCACCGGGAACTCCTAACCTCTTAACCCGAAGTAGCTTGTGAATCATAATAACACCATTCAGCCGCAGATTCTTGGTCTAAAAACATCTCAAGCAATGGGAATTTTGGGTTCGCCTAAATTCACAAAAGCCTCAGCACGGGCCATGCGTGCCATTGCAGCATTCCAAGAAACGAGGTGGTTCATAAACACATTCACATACTTCCCTTTGTCGTTCTGTTCAGAAAAAGCCCACAGATCATTAAGCAAAGATCTCATGGTCCTGATGAAAAGTCAAGGCAATGAAGCTTACCTTGTAATCCAGATAATAAGCATGCTGCAAAAAAGCAAGCAGAGGTAGTATCAGCACCTTCAAATTTAAGATGGGGGGTGGGGAAGGTAAATGTAGATCTTCCCCTCACAGAGAGAGAGAGAGAAGTCATTGACATACCTCCCACATATCTAAACTGATGATTGGCTGCAAAAGAAGAGGTGATCAATGCAATTGGAAAGATAAAGATCGAGTAAGCTGATATTGGTAAAAAGACATTTACTTACTATGTCATCCCATACTAGTGGGCAAATGCCATTTGATGTTTTAATTACTGCAAGCCGTCTCTCTTCTTTCTTCACTAAATAAACATAAAACAAGATTAATATTATTTTAGGGGATTATCAAAACAAAATAAATCATAAAATGAATTCCTTAGCTAGAAAGAACAAACACTTGGAATCAATATTATATTTTTTATTTTTTGTGCACTTGCCGCACTAAGCACAGGTTCCAATCTGTGATGTCTACTGCTAAATTATCTGAGATTTTTGAAATGGAATAAAATATAGGCAAACATGCAAAAAATGTTAAACATTGATTGTTAGGAAAAATATGCAAAACAATTGAAGACGATCCTAAAAGTATCATAAAAGGAGGCAGCAAGGTTAAAGGCAACAGATTCTTATCCAACTCATCAACCTTGACCTCCACAATCAATAAAAAAGTAGTCAATCTATTATAAGTATTAAAATAAATTCCTCCATGTGCAGCTAATACATCTCTTTCTTTAAATACAACAGATGCATGACTTGCACACGCACACGTCTTCTTTAACTTTTTCCATAATTCTTGGGAAAATGTCTCATTCAAGATATTGTCCTTAACCTCTATGGCAAGACTTAAATGACAATACTCATTGCTTTCATCTCAATCTCTTATTCAGCATCAGATATAATAGCCAGCTTTTTCAATTTTTTACAGAATGCCTTAATCAATCCTAGCAGTTCTAGAATATCTTTGACAATGTATTCCAAAGACATTATTTTTCCAATCAAAGGACTCCACTGCGAATTTTGGCCTCATCATTTCCTAGATCCCAAAGGACCCAAACCAATAGTTCTACTTCTAACACCAATTTGCTCCCCAAAAAAAAACTGTAAAATAGTAGAAGAAAAAGTCCACAAAACACAAAATTTAACGTGGTTCAACAAACTCTATTCCTATATCAGCAAGCAATACCAAAAAAAAAATTTCTATCATAACAGTCACACTCACAAACTGCACAAACATAAATTGACCTAAATCCCAATACTGGGGTGCTATCACACTAACAAACTAGAAACAACTTGTAAGAAAACAGAGGAAGCAAGAGCTAAGTCCAAATGTTTGAAAAGACCTATTGCTAGTTTCTCTGACCTAGGGCTCTTGCGAAACCCTAGAGGCCAGTAGAAGAAGTGCCTGCTCTCTGAGTGAGGCTTTAGTTTTTTAGTCCGCAACGTTGGTACAGAAAGCGTGATTCCTATCGTGTAAGGCTAATATGGAGAACTTGTCTGCCATATGGGAATCCTTCTTGTTTTTTGAGTCAGAGGGGAGTAAATACATGGTGGCCAACAGTGGTTTAGACGGAAAATACCTGCTGGCAGCGAGGTTTTTCACAGGCCGAATGTTAAGTATGGATGCAATTGCAAGAACCTTCAAGTTGGTTTGGCACACAAAGAAGGGTTTTGAGGATTGGGATATGGGTGACCACCGAGTTTTGTTCGTCTTTACAGAAGACTCTGATGTTGATAAGGTTTTGGCAGGTGAGCCATGGTCCTTTGATAAAAACCTGGTAGCGCTGAAGCGGGTCCTGCGACATACAGTGGTGAAGAGCTTGGTTTTTGACACAGCATGTTTTTGGCTACAAGTTCACAACCTTCCCCTATGAAGTTTGAATATGAGAGTCGCAAAAGAAATCGTCTCAGTGGCAGGCAAGGTGGTTCACAGTGAGGAGAGCAGTGACGAGTACTAGGGGAGTAACTTTGTGCGGGTAAGGGTGAGTTTAGATATTACAAAACCACTGAGCAAAGGTAGGAAGATCAGGTTGAGCAATAGAGAGGAGAGTTGGGTTAGTTTTAAGTACGAGCGTTTTCCTAACTTATGCTACTGGTGTGGTCGTCTAACTCACCAGGATAGGGAATGTTTACTATGGCAGAGAAGGAAAGGAACCTTAAGGGAAGGCGATCAACAATTTGGATCATGGTTATGTGCTGCTACCCCAAATCTTGCAAAGAAAACGATTATCAGTGTTGTGGGTTATGAGGAGGAGGAGGTCAGTGAGGAACTTGCGCAAAATCCAAGTCCTGGAAGCAATGGTGACAGGGGCGGTTTAAGCTGCAAACTGAAACAGGTAGTGAGGGAGAAGATGAGCAACGATTCCAATCTGCTACGGGTGATCAGGTAGTGCAAGAATTAACCCCAGAAGCCCGAACTGAGGAGGAAAAGGGCCCGGCTGAACTGTGCACAACGGCTTGTCAGAATGTAAACCAACTTGTGTCTGCTTCTTTTCATAACTTCCAAGATTAGTTGGACGAGATTGATGGTGAGTTGACACGGTATGATCACATGGGGGAAGATACAGAGGGTGAGTTGGTTGTTCAGCAATGTGGGGTTCGGTCTCAAGCCGTGGGGCCAGCGAATTTTCTGAAGAACTTGTTTTCTCAGTCCGTGCCAGGTAGTAACTGCTCCCAAAATGCCACGATTCACAAGGATAGCTAGGAGGCTGGGCTTGTCTTATGACCCTTTGGAACCAGTTGTGGCTAAACGGATGAGACAGGAATGTGAAAAGGATACAGAGGAGGATAATGGTCGTTGTAAGAAACGGGCTGCATGCTCATATGATTTAACGGTGGAGACTAATGATCAATCCTGCTGACAGCCATGAAACTCTTAGCATGGAATTTCAGGGTACTTGGGAGGCGCCGTGCAATTCAAGAGCTTGTCGATATTGTACAAGCTCAAAGTCCCATGATTGTGTTTTTGTTAGAAACATGGTTAGATAGGGAACATAGGGTGTGGGTTCGAGATAAGATTTTCTTTGATGGTTTTTTACAATACCTTCTAATGGTAGGGGAGGGGGTTTGGCACTTCTTTGGAAAACAGGTGTTAATGTGTAGGTGGATAGCTTTTCAAATTACCATATTGATTCTATTGTCCATGGTGGGTTGAAAGATGCATGGCGATTGACTAGGTTTTATGGTGAGCCTGATTCTAGTCGGAGAAGTGAGGGAAGGAATATATTAAGAATGCTAAACTCAAAACCGAAGCTTCTGTGGTGCCGTTTTGGAGATTTCAATGAATAGCTTGAGGTGTAGGATAAGAGGGGAGGGGTTCCTAGGGCTCATAATTAGATGCAAAATTTTCGGGATGTGTTGGACCAATGTGTTTTTACTGATTTAGGTTATTCAAGCCCGGATTATACTTGGCATGGCCATTGAAGGGGGGAGATGATATGGGAGCGTTTAAATAGGGGTGTTGCTAATTATGAATGGTTAGCAAAATTTCCTACGAATAGAGTGAAGCACTTGAATTGTTTTACACCGGATCATCAGCCAATTCTTTTGGCTCTAAATATGGATGGTGAGCATTAAAAATGGCGTCGAAAACCTTTTTGTTTTGAGGCAATGTGGATTTCAGATCCTGGATGTAGAGAGACTACTAAATCATGGGATTGTGCTCCTGATGGTACACCTATGTTTGTTGCTTCTCAGAAACTAAAAAAGTGCAAGAAGGGTTTGAAAGATTGGAGCTGTGATCATTTTGGTTATGTGCAAATATCTATAAAGCAATTAAAGGATCGGCTTTGGAGGGCAAAGGAGGTTTTGGTCAAGTCTGGTAATTATGAAGAAGTAACTCAGATGAAGAAGGAATTGAATATTTTACTAGACAAGGAAGAACAAATGTGGCAGCAACATTCCCGCATTCAGTGGTTAAAGAGTGGTGATCAGAATACTAGGTTCTTCCATGGTTAAGCAACTCAAAGGAAGAGAAAGAATTTCAAAAAGGGTTTTTGTGATAAGCAAGGGGTGTGGCAGGAGGATGAAGAGGTTTTTTTGGCCTTACTAACTAAGTTCTATTCCAATCTTTTCACTTCTTCCAACCCACATGATTTGGATCGCATTTTGGATGGTGTTCAAATCGTGGTTACTGTAGAGATGAGGGTTAAACTTGACAAACCTTATACTAGTGAGGAGGTAGGTGAAGCAATTAGGGAGATGGCTCCACTCAAAGCCCCAGGACCGGATGGAATGCCTCCTTTATTTTTTCAGACCTACTGGACTGATGTAGGTATGGATGTTACTCAAGCTGTGCTTTCTAGCTTAAATTTGGGTTCCATTCTAAACTGTATCAATCATACCTTTATTACTTTGATCATTTAAGTTAACAATCCGGAAAGGGTTTCTAATTTTAGACCTATTACCCTCTGTAATGTAATTTACAAAATTATTAGTAAGGTGATTGCAAATCGTCTCAAGCCCCAACTTGATTCTATCATTTTGGAAACTCAGAGTGCTTTTATTGCTAATAGATTGATTTTTTTTTTTTTTTTGATAAGTAATAAAGATTCATTGATAAAAAGAAGAACACCCAGGCATACAGGAAGTATACAAGGGTGAACAAATCAAAAACGAACAGTACAAGAATCGAGAAAAACCAAAAAAGAAGAAAAAAGATGGTTTCTCCACACAGAGGACCAGTCATGTAAGGATAGGAAGAAGAAAAGCTTGAGATCAGGCAAGGAACGCTCCTTGTCTTCAAAACACCTACTATTTCTCTCCTTCCAAATACACCACATCAGACAATGAGGAACGACCTTCCAAATATCACCATTACGATGACGACCAAAACGACCTTGCCAGCAAGCAAGAAGCCCAACAACTGACTTAGGCATAACCCAGCAAACTCCAAATAAATCAAAAACCATATCCCACAACTCCAAAGCAACCGGGCAATGCAGGAAGAGATGGTCAACACTTTCACTATTACATTTGCACATATAACACCAATCCAAAATGCAAACCTTTCTTTTCCTTAAATTGTCAATTGTCAGACATTTCCCCAAGGAAGCGGACCAGACAAAGAAAGCCACTCTAGAGGGAATCTTTTGCTTCCAAATGCTTTTCCAAGGGAAAAACTGCTCGCTATGGCCAACAAGAAGATGGTAGTAAGCACTAACTGTGAATCCCTTACTCTTACAAGGCAGCCAACATCTCTTATCCTCCCCGATCCCCCTTACAGGAGTGCAATAAATGGCGTTGATGAAGGACCTGAAAGCTTCCAATTCACGATTATGCACCTCCCTACAAAACTGAATCTCCCAATGGAGGACTCCATTGGTGTACCTCATAAGATCCGCAACACTTGCCTCTTTGCTACAGGAAATCCTGTATAATTCGGGATAGCGGACAGCAAGAGAGGAAGTTCCGCACCAACGATCTAGCCAAAATTGCACTCTAGATCCATCTCCAATTTCAAGCATAATAAAACGAGATAAAGAGTGCCACCCCTTTCTAATATGATTCCACAAACTGACACCAAAAGGGCCAGAGAAAGAGCTAGAGCACCAACCACCCCAATCACAACCATACCTCGCCTTAATCACTTGACGCCATAGAGCATCCCTCTCTTGCCCAAATCTCCATAGCCACTTCCCTAAAAGAGCAACGTTAAAAGTTCGCAGGTTCCTAATCCCCAACCCACCTGAAGGAAGTGGGGTACACACCGTAGACCAATCAACCAGATGAAATTTAGGCTCATCTCCTAGGCCACCCCACAGAAAGTCCCGCTGAAGTCTAGCGATTCTATTGGCCACAGAAGCAGGAATAGGGAATAAGAAAAGAAAATAAGTAGGAAGATTAGAGAGAGTACTTTTGATTAGAGTGAGTCTACCTCCCTTGGATAGATATAATTTTTTCCAACTTGCTAATTTTCTTTCCATCTTCTCTAGAATTGGATTCCATATTGACTTGTCCTTAAATTTTGCCCCCAAAGGAAGACCCAAATATTTCATTGGGAGGGACCCGCATTTGCAACCTAATACAGCCACCAAAAGATCCATGTTATGAACTGTCCCCACAGCCACCAGCTCAGACTTGCCCCAATTAACCTTCAAACCGGACACAGCCTCAAACCAGATGAGCACCATACGGAGAAACAACATTTGATCAATATTAGCATCACAAAAAATTAGAGTATCATCAGCGAAAAGGAGATGGGAAACCATCAAAGGTCTTCCGGCAGAAACACCTACAGTAAAACCTGTTAAACAACCTTCATGGACAACCTTATCCAACATTCTACCAAAGGCTTCCATTACCAACACAAATAACAAGGGGGATAAGGGATCACCTTGCCGCAACCCCCTTGAGCTTCCAAAAAACCCGTGGGGAGAACCATTAATAAGGATAGAGAAACGAACCGTTGATAAACAAAAAGAAATCCATTGCCTCCACTTATCAAAAAAACCACAACGCTCAAGCAAGTGAGTGAGAAATCCCCAGTTGACATGATCAAAGGCTTTCTCTATGTCCAATTTACATAACAGACCTGGCTGAGTAGACTTCAATCTACTATCTAGGCATTCATTAGCAATGAGAACGGAGTCAAGAATCTGCCTATTGAGAACAAAGGCATTTTGAGGAGCAGAGATGATTTCTCCAATAACCTTGCGAAGACGACTAGCCAAAACTTTGGCAAGAATTTTATAAACCCCCCCCCCCCCCCCAACAAGGCTAATAGGCCGAAAATCCTGAACGTCCACAGTTGCAACTTTTTTAGGAATGAGAGCAATAAAAGTTGCATTCAAGCTTTTTTCAAAATGACCAGTTACATGGAAATGGTGGAACACAGCCATGATGTCTGATTTGAGAATTCCCCAACAAGCTTGAAAGAAAGCCATCGAAAAACCATCAGGCCCAGGAGATTTATCCCCATTAAACTCCTTGATGACTTCGAAAATCTCAGATTCCTCAAAAGGTCTCTCTAACCACTCCGCATTATCCCCTGAAATCGTAGGGAAATCCAAAACATCCGGGAAAGAATGCTGCACATGCTGCTCAGAGTAAAGGTTCATATAAAATTGTACAATATGTTCAAAGATCCTATCCTGGTTGGAAGACAAAGTCCCATCAATCATAAGGTTTTCAATACAATTAGTTCTTCGATTAGAATTAGCCATCCTATGAAAAAATCTCGTATTAGATATTGATAACATTTAATAGCTTTTGAGTCTTTGCACCATATGAAGATTAATTGCACAGGAAAGAAGGGTTTCATGGCTATGAAGTTGGATATAAGCAAAGCTTATGATAAGGTAGCGTGGCTTTTTCTTGAATGGACTCTCCTCAAATTGGGTTTTTAGGAATCATGGGTGGCTTTAATTATAGAGTGCATCACCACGGTGTCGTATTCTATTTTGGTGAATGGTAAGCCTAAGGGTATGATTACTCCCTCTAGAGGGCTTCGACAAGGGGATCTTCTATCTCCTTATTTATTCCTTTCTTATGCAGAATGATTAAATGCTTTTTTGTGCAATGCTGCTGTAGGAGGAGCTATCCAAGGGTTTTCAATCTGTAGAAATGGGCCCAAACTATCCCACATGTTTTTTGCAAATGACTGTTTAATCTTGTGTAGATCTACCTTGGAAGAGTGTAAGAGAATTCAGGAGTTACTTGCTTATTATGAAAATGCTTCAGGGCAAATGATAAATAAGGAGAAAACAACCCTTTTCTTTAGTAGGAATACAGATGAGTAGACACAGGAGGATATCAAGGTAGCCTTAAATGTTCCATCCATTCAACATTATGAGAAATATTTGAGGCTTCCTTCTTTTGTTGGCAGAAATAAGATGGCTTGCTTCACACAAATCAAAGAGCGGAAATGGGTGAGGATGCTGGGTTGAAAGGAAAAGCTCCTGTCCAAAGCTTGAAAGGAGGTCATGATTAAGGCTGTGGTCCAATCTCTCCCAGTTAACTCAATGAGTGTTTTCAAGTTGCCGATTGGCTTGTGCAAGGATATTGAAGCTATGACTTGAAAGTTTTGGTGGGGGAATGGTGAATCGAAGAAAATTCATTGGATTAATGGAGTTCTCTCTGTTCTTCTAAATCTATTGGAGGTATGGGCTTTCGGGATTTCCAAAAGTTTAATAATGCTATGCTTGCAAAACAATCTCCATCACAAAGAAATTTACTGTACAAAGTTTTTAGTACTAAGTATTTCCCGAATGGTAGTATTCTCGAGGCTCCTATACATCCAAAGTGCTCTTATGCGTGGAGTAGTATTTTCCAAGCGCGAGATGTTATCAACAAAGGAGCAATTTGGAGAGTGGGGAATAGGGAATGGGGAATTCATTGATGTTTGGAAACACCAATGGCTGCTTGATTCAGCTTGTAGCAAGATTGTTTCTCCTAGAGCGGGTTCTCCAGTGACTCGGGTTTGTGATTTATTCTATCCTAACACTAGGATTTGGGATCCGGGGAAATTGGAGGGGTGTTTTCTGCCTTGGGAAGCCGAATTGGTGGGAAGGATATGTTAGTGAAGGGTGGGATGAGGACATCTTGATTTGGCCTTTAACTTCGGACAGCAAATATAGTGTTCGGAGTACTTATCGGACGCTCGTTGAAGTGGAAAATCTCGCCTTGCCAAGCTCTTCCTCTTCGGCTCAGTCACAGGAAGTTTGGAAGAAAATTTGGAAGCTTTGAGTTCCAAATAAAATACGATACTTTCTATGGCGAGCTGCGAAGAACTCTCCCGCTACCAAGATGAATCTGAAGGCACGGCTTATCCCTGTGGATGATACTTGTGATGACTATGGAGATCACACGGAGTCTATTATGCATTGCTTGTGGTTGTGCGATCAATCTTGCTCGGTATGGTTGTCTTATCTAGGTTTCGGCTTCTTGGCTCAGAAGAAGTGCAGGTCCTTCGTGGAGATTTTGGAGGCTCTGTTCAGTGAAGGTTCGGCCTATAGGTGTGCTTTGTTTGCTACGGTGGCTTGGTGCCTGTGGCAGAGGTAGAATAGAGTCAGGGTGCTCCAGCCCTCTTAGTCGCTGCATGATATAGGGGATAGAGCTAAGGAGATGGTTCAGGGATTTTGGGATGTCCATCATAGGGAGCCGCAGGGACCTACTTGTCGTGTGTTGGTCACCTCTGCCTAAAGTCTACTTCAAGGAAAATTTTGATGCTTCTCTCTTTGATGGGACAAACAGTGTTGGGATAGGGGTGGTGGTGGTGGTCAGGGATCATTTGGGCTGCATGATTGCGGCTTTGAGTCAATGAGTGAATTCAATCCATTTGGTAGACACAACTAAAGCGCTGGCAGCAAGACGGGCTGTGGTGTTGGCAGGGGAGCTGAGTCTTTTTAACGTGAGTTTTGAACGTGATTGCCTCCGTGTAATACAGGCTCTTCAGTGCTTGGGTTGATGTAAAACTTTGTTTGGTCACATTATTGAAGAAGCTAAGAGGCTTGGGCGAAATCTAAGGCAATATTCGTTTTAGCGTGTTCGTAGGGATGTGAATAAGTTAGCTCACAGTTTAGCTTGAAGAGCAGTTTTATCTGCAGACGCTGATGTTTGGGTGGAAGAACTACCCTCTGAGTTGGATGCTGTATTTCAATCGGATTTGCCTTAATATTTTTAATAAAATTTTGCTTATCTTTTTCTCAAAAAAAAAAAAAAAAAAAAAACTAGACACAACTCTCTCTCTCTCTCTCACACGCACACACACGCGCGAGCACACACACACACAAACAAAAGTACACAGCCACTCTATTTATAGGAAATGTCAATGTGAAATTCCATAACCAATAAGGAAACCTTGAAACTTATCCCCTCATGGGCTAAACTTAACATTTATCTTAAATGATTATCATGTATTATTGCATCTTTCTCTCTTCTTTAGCTCAAAATCAAATGCCTATTTATTGCATGTTATAACGAAATGTAGTCTGTTATCATAAGATAAAGGTTACTAAATTTCTAGTCCCTATTTTCCCCCCTTTTTTCCCTAATAATAGATATTTCCCTCCAAATACCTTGTCCATTTGTCACTTGTAGCTATCATGTGTTTGAACATAGTGAGGTATTGACGCAGGACAACCAAAACAAAAGTGAAACAATAATAAGATAAAGGGATATGACCTAAGAGTCAGCACCTAAGCCTGGCTTGGAGTCAGCACCTAAGCCTGGCTTGGAGTCAGCACCAAGCGGGGAAATTACTAGGAGTTAGCACCTAGGGTAGACCTGGAGTCAGCACCAGACCAAAAGAAACCAAATAGCAATTTTTTTCATTCATCAAAATATTAACTAACTCCTCAAGGAGTCCAATAAGTTGCTTATAAAGTATTGCTAAACCCTAGTTCTATTTGGCTAGGAAACCCTAATTGCCTTATTACAAAAATAACCTTGTTTCCAAATTAAAATATTAATAGCCTAATAAACTACTA
Source organism: Lithocarpus polystachyus (assembly GCA_033629205.1). Classification (NCBI taxonomy): domain Eukaryota; kingdom Viridiplantae; phylum Streptophyta; class Magnoliopsida; order Fagales; family Fagaceae; genus Lithocarpus; species Lithocarpus polystachyus. Next base: position 53,657,229 of record CM066164.1, on the reverse strand, counting down.
GGATCTAAAACATAAAAATACAATTGACTTGCGTCTCCCACATCAGTCTCCTCTAGTTGGAGGAAACTCGACCTCGAGTTTTAAAGCATTGAAAGCTTAGGATGGTGACAAGTACCACTTGCTTCAAGTCTAGAATCACCTTAGGGAGCACAGGGAAAAGAAAAATCTTGAATTCCACCACATCAAACTCATTTGGAATAACAAAATCAATGTGTGGAATTAATATAATCCCATCTTGAACCTTATGAACTTTATGAACCATAGAAAACAATGTGGTTTTAACCTCTTCGACTTCATCAAGTTGTAGATCTTCAAGCACCATGGAGGGTTGATCAGAAGCACATTCAACAACTTCAACTTTCACATCATGTGCACCCTCAAGCTTGCTGCATTGTTTTTGAATAGGTGCCATTATCTTTTCTAGCTAGGCATTAATCTTAGTGATTATTTGCTCCCCCAATTTCCACAACATAGGTGAAACATTCTAATTTTCCTTTCTTACACTAGCAAAAACTAAACTAAGAAGATCTAAAGAAATATCTTCACTTTCATCTATGACCAGATTCATAATTGTTTCTATGGCTGAAAGTACAGCAGGTGGATAGTTGGACCTAATTATCTTTAAGAAACTTTGAAACATCTCAACAACCAATGCATCACACTCAAGATCCAGTATCACCAAGCATAACTTGACCTTTGCAATGGTATCAAGAATTGAAACCACCTTCTTATAAGAGCGAGTAGACACATGAGGCATATTTTTTAAATGCTGCCACAATTAATTGAGATATTTCTTTCATTTGCTCATCCTAATATGGGGCATCTGGTGTTGTTATTCTTGTAATCTCAATAATGTAAGATACAACTGAAACCTTCACATCCATTTCAACATGTCTCAAAAGTTTATTAGTGATCAATGCCTTCACTGAGGGTAAAAGTGCATCTCACATTGATTTGGATGGATCATGCTCCACATATGCTAACAAATTTTCAACTTTATCAAGAAGAGTGAGAAAATCATCAATGGATGAAGGAGGGTTAAGGAATTTGCTTCTCAAATTCTCTATCTTTAAGCTGCTTCTCAAGCTTTCTATCAAAGGAAGTCATTTTCAACTTTGAGGAACAAAATAGTGTAACATGGAGATTGAAACTAAATTTTCTGCTCAAAGTTGAAGCACACAGGTTGGCTTCTGGGGTTAATGGTTCTTTTTTTTTTTTTTGGGCAATTGGGCTGGTGAAGCTTGGGCTTTCAACTTTTTTTTTTTATTTTTAAGTGGCAAGTTGGGTTGGTATGTCTTTTATGGGCTGAAACAAGTGTGTATTGAGAGTGAAACCAGACGCTAGTGCCGCTAGGAAGAAAGAACTCAGATGGGACTATCGAGTTACCTCTGATATGGGGTCAATGGACTGGCTATTTGTTGCAACAGCAACGGTCTTGTGGTGGCTGTGGGCAGCGGTCTTGGGATGACAAGGTGAGATCGACATTGACGAATTCTTGCAGTATGTTCTGGTGGAGTGGGTTGGCGATGCGGTACTCTGAGACGGCAAGGTGGAGTGGTGTTGCACTGAGACAGAGGAGGAACTCAAAGTGGCCGGGGAATAGGTTGGCACTTCAATCGTTTATTGGCATGGCAGCATTGGCTTTCCAATGGGTGGTGGCGTGTGAAGAAACCTTTTGAAAGAACCTGACCAGGTCTGGCTGTGGGGTTTGTTGGTTGTTGGGTCAAAGGGCTTGAGTTGATGGGTAACCTTTTGGTGGCTTGATATGTGTGGCCCCGTGGGTATTGACAGATACCCCCAGGGATGTGGTGAAGGGATTTTGAAGGTGGTATGGTGGCTGGATTTCTGGTGGTGGAAAAATACAATGAATGTCTTTTTTTTGGCTTTTGGATTGACTTGCAATGATGCTTCAAACAGATCGTTGTTTGCTCTGACACCAAAACTGGCACAGGACAATAAAAAAAAAAAAAACTGAAACAACAATAAAATAAAGGGATATGGCCTAGGAGTTAGCACCTAGGGTAGACCCGGAGTGAGCATCTAAGGTAGACCTAGAGTCAGCACCTAGGATAAACCCGGAGTCAGCACCAAACCAAAAGAGACCAAATGGTTATTTTTTTCGTTCATCAAAATATCAACTAACTCCTCAAGGAGTACAATAGGTTGCTTATAAAGGATTGCTGAACCCTAGTTTTAATTGACTAGAAAACCCTAATTGCTTATTACAAAAACAACCTTGCTTCCAAATTAAAATACTAACAGCCTAATAAACTACTAGGATTTAAAACATAAAAATACAATTGACTTGCAAACATAAGTAATACTAATAAAAATCTTCTTGCGTCTCCCGCATCAGGTATCTTCACAGAGAATGTTAGCATCCAAAAGTTGGTATTAGTACACACGTGTGTCCCCAAGATGAGGGCAAGTTATGTATTTTTGCACACAGAACATATGAACTACACAGAAGAGTACAAAAGAATAAAGAACCATAGGAAACCTAAATACAGGAATGTCCTTGTTTGAAGCAGGTCAAGCATGATTTTATCAACCACATCCATCCACCATACACTAGAGATGTTTAAATGATCAACTGAATATCCCAAATTATGTTTCAGTGAGGTAACACTTATCAAGAAGTGACAAATTTTAGTACATGGTTTCTGACGGGTATAGCATAAAAGGGAAACGCCAAAAAAAAAAAAAAAAAGTCTAGTTTCTAAAGTTCAGAAAATCTAAGAAATCAAGCAGCAAAGTGAAGATGAAGCAATCCATTGGGGCCATAGAGTCAAAAAGAGATGTTCAAAAATATGGAAAAATTACATAACATCTGATGAGGTTCATTAAAAATCTCAATTTCCCTAGACAGGTCAAAGCAATAAATAATAAAATGAAACTCTTAGCCTAGTGTGCATTGGGGAAGCACATTTTGCGCTACCCAACGTTCACGTCTGCGTTTTTCAACCTTTTTTTTTTTTTTTGCCGTGAATATTGACTTTTTCCATGAACAGTGCACCTGTGCATTATTTACGGGACTCACAAATATTACTTTTCAGCAACTTTTTCACTAAAAATAAGTCCCACGGTACTATTTACACATTTAAAAAATATTTTGCTATAGTGTTTTTCAGTTTTCAGTTTTTAGCAGTATTCAAACGGACACTTAGTCTACTATGTTTAATATATATATATATATATATATATAAAGAGAGAGAGAGAGAGAGAGAGAGAGAGAGAGAGAGAGAGAAAATGGATATATAATAAATAAAATAAGCAGTATTTACTATGAGATACTAAATCTTGAATCTAATCAAGTATAAAATATTTGCCAATGAGATACTCAATTGGCACTCCTCTTCCCATAATTAAGGGATGGATGGCAAGGTTGTGGGTTTAAGACCCACTAAGTGCATGTGTAACTTCTTACCAATTGATAAAAGTATAAAATATTTATATGTAGTACAGGAGGATTTTAAATTAGTGAAACTTAAATAGCCAATCAAACCTCTAGCAGATGACTAAACAGGCCAGTGAAGCCAAAAGAGTATTGCTCATCTTAGTGTTAAAAGTCAAAATTAAATAAACTTACAAACAAGCCAAACCCAGCCAGAGCCAAATAGTGTGAGTGCTGCTTCAACAAACTTCTCCCTGAAATTTGTAAATGAACCAAAATCCTTTTCAATCTGCTGAAGAACACCTAGTTTGGGCATGTCCCCTCCTCCAGGTTGCATGCTTTCCCAAAAGAAGTCATGATTCCAAACCTGCAAATCAAGATTCATTAGTGCCTTTTCTCCCTTTATATTTTCTTGCATTCATTTTCTTATTTTTTTTCTTTTTTTCTTTGGGGGTGGGGGGTTTCAAGAGTTGACTTTATAATTAAATTGTCATACCTATATATATGTGTGTGTGTGTGTGTGTGTGTGTGTGTGTACACAAGGTCATAGCCAATGCATAAACCTCCCACTTTTGCAGGTTATAGGAGAGGTTATGGTAGATAACCTTAGTGCCTTACCCCCAATTTATTGGAGTGGCTGATTCCCAAGATATATATATACGCAAAATTAAAAGTAAAAAATAAGATAACTGTTAAAATTTTTTACCAAGAATGTTAGAATAGATAGAAAATATATTGGAGATTTCCCATAGTTATATCATACTTAGATTTAATTTCTCACGAAAGTCACCCTATTCAACATATGCTAGATAGAGCCTACTTGCCCCAAAACAATATTAAACAACAAGTCTTAGTCCCAAATTTGGGGTCAACTATAGATACTCAAAAGAATAATCGGGGTTGGGCATATGCATTCTTCTCTCTATCCCATCCAAAATCATTCAATCTATCATTTTTTAATTAACATGTCTTGTTTTTACTAGTTATACCAATGTTATTTTAGGTCTTCTTCTATCTCTTTTAATTCCTCGATTTGAATCAAATCACTCATCATCAGCACATTGATTTTTCTCCTTTGCACATGACTAAACTATCTCATAACTATCTCATGCAAATCTCTCAAATGAGTCACCCCTATATCAAAGAGGATTTCTTCATTTCAAATCCTAGCTTTGTATTTCCACTTATCCACCTTAATATTCTCATTTTAAGGACATGTCCCCAAATAACTATTAAACACAAAAAGTTAATTTTCAAAATTAACTTGTCTTCCAAAAAAGAGAACTTCAGTTTTTAAGAACCAAACTGAAAATTTTGACTGAAAGATACTGATCAAAATCACTAAATGCCAAATTAGGTGTTCTGTCTATTTTTTTTTTTTTTTTTTTTTGACTGCAACTTTGGGGAAGATTTTGACAATTGATAATTTACAGCTGCAGAAAATTTAGATTTTAGATTGGTGTTTTATGTGTAAAAGCAATGGAGAATCAGTAGATCACCTCCTTATCCATTGTCCTATTGCTATGGAATTGTGGGCTATGGTATGCTCTTTGTTTGGTATTCATTGGTTTATGCCGAAGACGGTGGTTGACCTTTTAGCTTGTTGGCAAAGGAAATTTGGGCTACATTGAAACGGTGTTACATGGATGGTTGTTCCTCGTTGCTTGATGTGGTGCATTTGTCGGGAAAGAAATAACCGGAGTTTTGAGGATTCTAAAAGGACAATTCCTGATCTTAAACTGTTCTTCTTCAAAACCTTATTGGATTGATTGTCTGTAATAAGCAGTCATTCTATTTTTTTTTTTTTTTTTTTTTTTTTCAGTTTTTTCTTTGATGGATGCTTGTAATTTGTGTTTTTTTATTATTCTTGTCCCTAGTGTATACTTCTTGTATACTTTGGGTGAAACTTTTTTGATATTCTAATAAAATTTTCTCATTACTTATAACCAAAAAGAAAAAAAGAAAAAAGAAAAAAAGAGAATTCGGTCTAACAACTTATAATGTTCAAGTCCAGGCAGTTACCAATTAGCTACAATCTAGAAAGTACCTGGGCAGCATTGTTGAATTCTGGTAAGGGGTTTCCATTATTATATGCTACTTTGACAAGCTCATCCATAGTGAAGCCATATAGTATATCATTCTTCTCCAACTGCTTGTTCAATACTTCTACATAATTTCGATGATGTCCTCCCCAATGCATCTCCAGTGTCTTCAGACTCATATATGGTTCTAAAGCATCCTAAAAATAGAAAACCAGTGCAGATAAGTTCAGAAAAAAAAAAATATGAAATTCATTAATTAAGGAGAGACACCTCCAGGGAATTACCACAAACTAAAGTGACTTGGTATTAAATCCAACTTTTGAATAGATAAATTATTTTTTTTCTTTATTAGATATGTAAATTGGCATATTCTCCCACACCCACACTTATCAGAATGAAATTCTATTTCCAACATGTTTAAATAGTTTTTTACTTTTCATCTACAACTTCTCTATCCTTTATAACAAGGACAAGGATAAACAAAACACTTAATAGTTAATACTGATCTACTAATATTTATCTGATGAAATTAATTTTTGAAATAACGTTCCCCAGAGATGAGGAACATCATAAACTACGTCAGAATTTGGGTATCATTCAATTTGTCTCTTTCGACGTTTCCAATTTCTTAAATTTGCTGATGAAATAAAACTTACTAGACACACTCAGCATAACATTTCAAGGATATGCCATCTGTAAACATATTCCAGTCCTTTGAGAGAGAGAGAGAGAGAATAAGGGGTTACACACTTGCACTTTACTAAAAGAATTTCTAAGAAATTATTCTACTAATGAGCCTGTGATGTGATTCAATATAAATTACATTAAGAATGACCGCTATAATTAGAAATTTGGAGAATCATTTCCAAGCATTCAAGGAACTTCAAAGGTGAAAAGGTTAGATTATATCTTCAAGGTGAATCAGCTGATGAGACTCCACTAAAGCACATAAAAATTATTACAATATATTCAAAAGCATTTTGCTAAGAGTCTAACTAAGTGTAAGATGTGGTATTTGGGTGACTAGTTTGACGTAGCCAAGTCTCCTAGAGAAAGAAGAGAGATTAGAGAGAAAAGAGAGGTTTGAGAGACTAACTTTGCTTAATAGATTCTGAATGAATGATTACAAGCAGCAATCAGCGTTATATAGGAAGGCTTAGTTGTGTATTACACCAGAAAAGGACAATATTAGCTAACAAACTTGGCTAATAACTGTAACTAACTGCCTAACTAATCTGCCAGCTAGGCAGCAACTACTACCAGCTTGTAACTAAGTAGTAATACAAACATTCTTAATTTAATTCTTTAGTCACATGCACCAATTATTAAGGCTGCCAAGGCAAGGCCAATATCTTACACACAAGTGCTAATACAAGTTACAACCTTAACATAACATCCACAAGTACATGTGTTAGGCAAAACTAGGTTCTTAACACATTTTGACTCTTGATTGTGTCGACACACATTTTATGGAAATTGTAGAAGTGACTTAGCTGAACTTATCATTATGGGCCTGCAAATGGACTACTGATATGCCTATAACCAATAAAATCACTTACAAGCTTATAAGGAGGCGTCCTCAATCCATAGTAATCACAAATTTTTGAAGCTCTTTGGGACCTATCAAACCTTCTTTTTTGCTGCTTACAATAAGTAGATAGAAAATTAGGAAACATAGGTTACAACTTACAAGAAAGATACTATCTGTAAGGCACCAACCATGAATGATAATACAGGAACAGAAAACACCATAGTCAATGAAGGAAGCAAATAACTATTCAATTTAAAAAATAAAATAAAAAAGTAGTACAATGTTCTTAGTACTGGAGACTTTAAACATAGTTCATTATATATATATATATATATATATATAGCCATAAATATTAATTACAAATTCTATCACCAACAGCCATAATTAAATGGCAAATGATATAGAGGAGTGGTTGTTCTGTTGCCAAGTGTGTTTATATGAAGCTAGTAATTAACAACTTAATCATGGGAACTTACCAAAAAAGGAAGCTTGGAGCTCTTGAAACCCCGAGAGAAGAAGTCAGTCACTAAAAGATGGGAACTTGAAGGGGAAGGGCTATAACAACTGGATCCCATTTGTGTTTTGTTCCCTCTTGCAACTAAAAAAGCATGTCTGCTCTATAGAACCATAATAATTTACAGTTCAGCTCGTTACAATATCTCTTTCAGGCTTTACCTCAAACACATAGTATACGTCAAACGACAAGGATAGCAAAACAAAATTAATCCCAAAAGAAAATTTTTAAGAGAGAGAAGAAGAAGAAAGTGAACAGAATCAACAGCCTGGTTTGTGGGCAGGGTGGGTTCTCTAGCTGTGGTTTATCAGAACTCTACAAAGCAGGCTTTCCCTTCCCGCTACTATTTACTACAATGAAGAGTAAGAAGGTGGAGAAGATAGAAAGTTGAATAAAAATGGTGACCACACTCATAGCTCAGGTCTCAGGAACACAAATGACTGTTTCTGTGCCATTTTGTCTCCTTTCTTTTTCTTTTTTCTTTTTTTCCTTCAAATCACATTTTAATGTTTTTTTTTTGGTAATAAAATGCTTACAAATCATATTAAATAGTTTAATTACACTTAAAAAAAATATTTAATTGACATAAAAACCGCATCGACAAGCTGAAGATATATGAATTAAAAATGCATTCACAAAATAATGAGATTAAAACTAAATTACAAATTACATCATTCAAAATTCAATTTAGTCATTTTAACTTCTAATTTATTCTTTTCAATTCTATAACTTTGTTACTTTTTTTCAATCGCATTCTTCCAACTATTTTCCTCTCATTTTGTTGTTAGGTATCTTAATAATAATATCATTTTAAATATTTAAAAATATCAATATTTCGACATTTTGGAACATTTTATGACAATCCTTTCAAGTTCCAACTAAAGTGGATCGAAGGTCAAGAAATACATTACAAACAAATGAAAGTTATAGTACTAAAATGAATACATCAAAATTTACAATACTTAATTAAATTTTTAAACAAAATTAGAAAATACAATATATAATTAATCTAAAATCAAATATTCAAAATAAAATTACGTCCCTTCATTTTCTTTGATTTCCTATACGTTCTTGGCAATCAACCTTTAAAAGACTAACACATTTACATTGTAACTAAAATAGAATCCAAAACAAAGAGCACAACTTTTTTTCGAAGTTCAAAAATTTTCCAAATTAGGTAAGCCAAAATCACAAAACAATAACACATTTGACTCCAAGTAACTTTCCTCTCCATTCTTTTTATTCCTTTTCCTCCACTTACTTGATAATTGAACAAATGATAGAGTAACTCCCTGTTAGATCAAACAACATTATAACCAAAGGGCAAAATCGAAACTTTAGGCAAAAATTTTTATCATAAACTTGAAATTTTCCTAAACCTATAATAGCCAAAATCAGTTCAAGAAAAGTATTTCTTTAAAAAATTTAGTCCAATCAAACAAGGCAGGCTCATAGAAAACATAAATAACCAAAGCTTGATACACTAAAAACTTATTGATGGCCTTTTTTTTTTTTTTTTTTTTTTTTTTTCTTTGAGAATGGTAGATAGACTGGAGAAGGAGATGGGATTCAAACTATAAATAGAACATTCAAACTATAGATTGACCATTAAAAAGAATGTTATTACCACTGTGTTATCACTTAAATTAGGGGTGACAAATCGTGTTCACATGTCAGATTCATGTAGTGTCGAGTCATGAGTATTCGGTTATATGGGTTGACCCGAACTTGACTTGTTTAGTAAACGTGTCAAGAATTCTCGACGTTATCATGACCTGTTTATTAAACAAATCAACTCAACATAATATGTTTAACCCATTAATTAATAAGTCATGTAAAAGTCAGTACAAATGACCCATTTATAACCAGTTTGATTAATAGGTCATACTTGACTTGAATAACTTGTTATCAATTCCCATTTATCTAAAATTAAAATATAATTACAACCATAAACATAGTAATAAACATATTATTGAAATCATAAATTAAGCAATATTAAAAAAAGCTAATACCTTTATAACCTAAACGGGTCAAACAAGTTCACATGTTGAACACGAACACTATCCATTTATTAAACATATCAGCCATGTCGACCTTAATATGACTCGAATCCGCTTAACCTCAACCCATGACTTATTTATAAATGGGTTAGTTGTGTTGGGTTCGTGGGTCGTATCGAATTTTGTCACCCCTAACTAAAATCACATGGATGACTAATGTTTGAGTTAAAGAATTGGAATTAAAAAAAAAAAAAAATCTTAAATAGATGCAGAGGCATAAAAAGTGATGTTACAAGCACACACTCATCAATTTAAAGCAAAAAGATCAGAGAGCAAAACCTGCTTTAAAAGAAAGTTAGATACAGTGATAAATGTCGATACCATATTTTTTTTGGCCCCAATTAACGTACCAAAAATAGTGATATAAATCTATAAAAAATAGTAGCATGAAAATCTGACTAGAAAAAGACGAAAAATGAAAGTGTGGGCATCAAGGCAATTTTGAGTGAGGCACCAACCACACATTGCTTTGTCCATTCATCTTAAATATGTTACTATTCTTAGGATTTTCAATTTCTATGGCACCATGGGGAAAAACATTTTTAACAATGAAAGGTCTAGTCCATCTAGATCTCAATTTTGCAGGGAACAAATATAACCTAGAATTATACAAAAGAACTTTTCAAGATGGTTCAAAATATTTTCTTAAAATTTTTTTTGTCATGAAAAACCTACATTCTTTCTTTAGAAATCCTAGAATTCTCATATGCATCACGCCGAATTTCCTCTAACTCATTCAATTGCAATTTTCTCAATGAACTAGCTTTGTCTAAGTTAAAGTTAAACATCTTTATTGCCCAATATGATTTATGTTTCAATTCTACAGGCAAGTGACAAGATTTACCATAAACAAGTCTACAGGGAGACATACCAAGAATATTTTTATAGGCAGTGTAGTATGCCCAAAGTGCATCATTCAACCTCAAAGATCAATCTTTACGATTTGGGTTAACCATCTTTTCCAAAATTTGTTTAATCTCCCTATTGGCAAGCTCAACTTGTCCACTTGTTTGTGGGTGATATGGGGTGGCGACCTTGTGTGTCATGCAATATTTTATCATTAATGCCTCAAAAGGTCAGTTGGAAAAGTGCAAGCCCCCATCACTAATAATTGCCTTAGGGGTGCCAGGCCTTGACAAGACATTTTCCTTAAAGAATTTCAAAAAATTTGTGATCATTCTTTTTGCAAGGAATAGCTTCAACCCATTTTGAAACATAATCTACAGCCAGTAGAATGTAAAGATATCCAAAAGGAGGGAACGGACCAATGAAATCTATGCCCCAACAATAAAAAATTTTAACAACTAAAATTGGGTTTAAAGGCATCATATTTCTACGAGTTATTCCTCTCAACTTTTGACAAGACTCACAAGATTTGCAAAATAATGAGTGTCTTTAAACATATTAGGCCAATAAAAACTACATTGCAAAATCTTTGCAATGGTTTTCTTTGAAGAAAAATGGCCTCCACAAGCTTCATTATGACAAAAGGAGATGACACTAAATATTTCATTATTAGGGACACATCTCCTAATGATTTGATCTGGACAATACTTAAATAAATAAGGATCATCATAGAAAAAATTATGTACCTTAACCATGAAGCGTTTCTTATCTTGAGCCCTCCAGTGAGATGGTGTTTGGCCTGTGATAAGAAAATTGACAATATCAGCATACTATGGCAAAGTAGAGATGGAAAACAATTGTTCATCCATGGATCCCTAATGGGCAATGCATCCATGGATTCATTAAAAGTGAGGCGCAACAGATGGTCTACCACCACATTTTCTACTCCATTTTTATCTTTGATGGTGATATTAAATTCTTGTAGTGGAAGAATCCATCTAATCAACCTTGGCTTTGCATCCTTCTTTGAAAGAAGATATTTTGAAGTCGCATGGTCAGTGAAAACAACAACAAAAGAGCCAAGAATATATGAACAGAATTTATCTAAGGCAAATACCATAGCAAGTAACTCTTTTTGTGTTGTAGAATAATTCATTTGAGCTTCATCCAAAGTTTTACTTGCATAATAAATTACGTGATATTTTTTATTCTTTCTTTGCCCTAAAACAGCTCCAATGGCATAATCGCTTGCATCACACATAATTTCAAAAGGTAAAGTCTAATTTGGTGGTTGCATGATAGGTGCAGTGGTAAGCATACCTTTTAGCTTATCAAAAGCTTCTTGGCAAGCTTGGGTCCATTCAAAGGGAGTGTCATTTGTTAGGAGGTTATACATAGGTCTAGATATGAAATTAAAGTCTTTTATGAACCTCCTATAAAATCCAGCATGTCCTAGGAATGATCTCACATCTTTAACCGTCTAAGGTGTAGGCAAATTAGCAATCAACTCATTTTTTGCTTTATTCACCTCTATACCTTTTGAAGAAACAATGTGGCCTAATACAATCCCTTTTGTGACCATGAAATGACACTTTTCCCAATTTAATAGTAAATTCTTTTCTTCACACCTAGTTAAGACTTTTTGCAAATTAGAATGGCATTTATCAAAAGAGTCACCAAACACAGAAAAACCATCCATGAAAACCTCTAAATAATGCTCTACCATGTCACTAAAAACACTTAGCATGCATCTTTGAAAAGTGGCAGTTGTGTTACATAAACCAAATGGCATCCTCCTAAATTCAAAAATACCAAAAGGACAAGTAAATGTGGTTTTCTCTTGATCTTCAAGTGCAATTTCAATTTGATAGTACCCAGAATACCCATTTAAAAACCAATAGTACTCATGACCCGCTACTCTCTCTAAAACTTCATCCAGGAAAGGTAAAGGGAACTGATCTTTCCTAGTGACTGCATTCAATTTTCTATAATCAATACACATGTGCCAACCTGTGGTGACACGAGATGGAATTAACTCATTATTCTCATTTTTTACCACAGTTATTCCAGATTTCTCAGGCACCACTTGAGTAGGACTTACCCATTTACCATCTGCAATGGAGTATATGATACCCATATCTAACAATTTAGGCACTTCAGTCCTAACTATCTCTTTCATTGTAGGGTTCAACCTATGTTGCATCTCCTTAGATGGTTTAGCATTGTGCTCTAAATAAATCTTGTGAGTACAAACCAATGGGCTAATTCCTTTAATGTTAGCTATGTTCCATCCTATGACACTCTTATGTTTTCTCAAAACATTTAATAACTTACCTTCTTGCAAAGAGTCAAGTTTAGAACATATTACCATAGGAAAGGTTTCATCGGTTCGTAGAAAAGCATACTTGAGCTCAACGGGCAAGGGCTTCAATTCCAATTTGGTACTTGCTCACTAGATGGCAACAACTTTATCTCATGAGATGGCAACTACTCTGTAACACCCGTCTCACTTAAATTTTATTTAACTGCTTCTAGAGTGGATTTGATGAATTGCTTATTTTATTTTGGAGGAGATATTATTTTATATTATGATTTCTACAATAATAATAATAATAATAATAATAATAATAATAATAATAATAATAATAATAATAATAATAATAATAATAATAATAATAATAATAATAATATTAAGGGGTAACGTGAACAATTATTTTGTGGTTTATTCAAATTTAACTTTTGGTCTCCTTATCAGTTAAGGAAAAGGATGAGAGATTAAAGCCTAGTTGGGTTAGGAGTTTTTAAGTGTTATTGGAATTCTTTAGAGTCCTAGCCTATGTAAATAACCTTAGTATGAGTTTAATTTCCAGCCTATGTAGGGAACAGTTTTAACGTGTAAAGCTGAAAGTTAGGGTTTCCTACGTGAAAGGCAGAGAGTGGAAAAAAAAAAAAAAAGAATAAGTGATTAGCATATAAGGTTAGAGTAGAGTTTAGGGTTTCTCAAACCAAAAAGATTGAAGGCCGTGCGCTACAAGGGCAGCCAGCAAACCTTATTTTGGTATTGAGGTAAACCTCCTTTATCGATTAAACTATTGTTTTCGCTGGACACCTTTTTGGATTAAGGGAAACTTTCATCTCTTGCTGGTTCAATTATTAGAATCATAATAACAGTTGCATAGATAAAGGTTATCATGGAAGCATTATTATATACCTGCACTATTTGATTTTGAATTTGAACCTCATTGAAGTTCGTGGAGTAGCATCTCTTGCTATATAGCTTAAGCGGTTATGGTTGCTCTTTGGGTGGTATTCATCAGATGGTCTATGTGTATATATATATATATATATATATATATATATATATAAGTATAATAGATTTTAGTTTAGGGAATACTTTACAATTATATAAATCTAGAATAGGTGTGGGGGTATATTAGAAAGATATGTTAAATTTTATATTGCGAAATCTTCTCAGTGGCTAAGAAAAGTTTTATAGGAGGACTCTGTGGTTATTCAAAACCTGCCCTTATTGAGTTATTTAATTCTTTTTTAGGTTCTAGTTGTCATCGTTTCGAGCAATTGAAGTGAAGCTTGGTTTAACAACTAGAGGTAAGTAGACTTCAGCACATGACGTCTCTCAGGACGTATATATATATATATATATATATAAATAAATAAATATATATATATATATATATACTTGTGGTAAAAATATATTTATCTATATATATATAATTGCAAAAGTGAAGTTCCAAAAAAAAAACTTATACCATTGTTAGTGCTTTGCACATACTCGAATTTTATTATTTATTGTATATTATTATAAAACTGTATATGTCAAGAATGTTTCAAACGGTCAACTAGACAGTCTGCAACCTTTGCCAACATAGGGTTAAGTGTTGGTCTTCGGCCGATGTAGTGTTAGTGTGGTGTGGTGCAGTGTTACTGTTGCTCTTTGGAGCTAGTGTTGCCTCTTTGAGGTTAGTGTTATTGTTCCCATGGGAATCACCCACCGAGTGTTTAGTAGCTTTTGTCTATGTTTGACTAATATTATTCATATCGAACTACTGTGTTATTGCTACAGATCTTTGTAAGTGGAAAATTGTTTATTTTTCATAATAAATTGTTTCTACCTATTTGGTGCATATTGGCATATTAAAGTGGTTATTATTTTATTTAATGATTACAGCGTTATAGTGAAATGTCTTATTTTAACAATTTTATAGAATATATTATATTACTGTTTAAACTATTTGTAAATGTTTCGTGCAGACTATATATTGTCAATGATACTAATGTGTTGTTTTGAAAGACATCCTCATGTTATGTAGTCTCTTATTGAGCCTCTAGCTCACCCCCTTTTTCCACCCTTTCAGATTTGAGCAATGGAGTGTCTTTTGATGGTAGATCAATGGAGCCTTAGATTGACGACTTCTTTTGGAGCTTTGTTAGTTGGTGAATTATTTTAGTATATTTTCTTAGGGACAATGAGTTTGACATTTGTGGAACTATTTTGAGATTGTATTTGGAGACTTTATTGTGAAGGATTTTGTATTTTTATGGATTTCATAGGAGAGTTGATGTTGGATAAAAGTTTATTTGTGGTTAATTAATTACGCTCTGTTCCATTATATTATTGTTGATTATTTATAAAACAGGTTATGCATCTAAATCCTTGGTTTGGGTTTGGGGTGTTACATCCTCATATTTCAATTTCCAATTGCTTGCTTCCATTTCCTATGCAGATTCTAAAAGACAATGAATGTATGCAATTTCGGAATTCTCATCAAAATTAAAATCACATGAATTGACTAGACAAGCTTCAAATGGATCTAAAAAACATGAGTTCTTGAGCAGGTGTTTCAATTAAGTCAACTTTATGCACATCCTCTTCATCCTTAGGTTGCTTATAAGTATTCAAAATATTAAGCTTAAGGGTCATATTCCCAAAAGATAATTTTAAGACTACATTTCTATAATTTACCAATGCATTAGAAGTTGCAAGAAATGGGCGTCCTAAAATCATAGATATTTGAGAATTAGCATTAGAAACAAGATGCATGTCCAAAATAATAAAGTCAACAGGAAAATAAAATTTTTCCACTTGAACCAAAACATCCTCAACAACACCCTTTGGAATAATCACAAATCGATCGGCATGTTGTAAAATTATGGAAGTGGGTTTTAACTCGCCTAGACCTAATTGCTCATACACTGAATATGGCAAAAGATTCACACTTGCCCCAAGATCAAGCAAAACTTTCTCTATTTTTGAATTATCAATCACACATGAAATAGTAGGATAACCTGGATCTTTGAACTTAGGAGGTCTATTGTTTGGAATGATTGCACTAACTTGTTCAGTCAAAAATGCCTTCTTATGTATATTGAGCTTACGCTTAACAATACACAAATCTTTCAAAAATTTAGCATATGATGGAATTTGCTTTATGGCATCCAAAAGAGCAATGTTCACTTTAACTTGCTTAAGCACTTCAAAGATTTCAAAATTTTGATTCACTTTTTGAGGTGGAATCAACCTTTGGGGAAAGGGAGCAGGGATAGGACACCTTTCAATTTCATTAGATTTAGACTCAAGGACTTCATCACCATTCTTTATTTTCTAAGATTCATCATGTGGTTTGCTTTTAGGATTATCTTTTTCAATGATTTTCCCATTACGAAGAGTATTTACAGATTTAACTTGACTCACTTTATTTTCAGAGGAACTACAATCATCAACACAAAATTGACCTTGGGGGTTTGGTTGTGGTTGAGATGGAAACTTACCATTTTCTATTGTGCTCATGGATGTGGTCAATTTAGTGAGAGTGCTCTGAATGTCATTTATGGTTTGTGAGTTCTAATTATTAATGGTGGATTGAGTTTGCATGAATTGTTGCAAAGTGTCCTCAAGACTCTTCTTTGGAGGGGGATTGTAATGAAGAAAATTTAAAGAACCATGTGTAGGAGGTGCAACCACATTATCATTCCTCCAACTAAAATTTGGGTGATTCCTCCCCCCTAAATTGTATGTCTCTAAATACGGGGAAGGGTATGATTTTTTTACCATGTTCATAGCATTTGCTTGATCATGCAACACCTCTTTAAAAGCTGGAATTGTAGGGCATTCATTGGTAGGGTGTTCCATGGTCTCACAAATTCTACAAACTTCATCAATTTTAGGCACAGTATTGATTCCATTGACCTTCCTTAATTCCATGGCTTCAAGCTTCCCAGTTAGACCAGCCACCCTAGCATTAAGGTCATCATCTTCCCTAAGTTGGTACTTACCACCCCCAGAGGGTTTGGTGGATGCTCTAGACCTATCTGAGGTATCGGTGGTATACCAAGATTAGGCATTCTTAGCTAAGAGATCAAAATAATCAAAAGTCTCATTAGGATTTTTATTTAAAAACTCTCTATTGCACATCATCTATACAAATTGTGAGAGATCGCACTCCCAGCCAGTTTTTTGGATGTTGGGCCAAACCCACATGAATGGGTGGAGTCGTGTTATTGCTTCTCAAAATGGAGGTTCGACTGATTATATTTTCCCCATTAGATTAAGGGTTTTACAATGGAGTCGTCACTTATTTATTTATTGGAATAAATAAGAAAACCAAAATTGAAAAATTCATCATTTTATTAATTTGAAATTGAATTTACATTGATCATAGGAAATTACATGGCATTGGTCCTAGATACAGTCTAAGATAAAGTACATGGCTTTGTTTCCTAGTTACAATCTAAAAATTGAAAATTACAAGGATAAGTATTGGTCTATCAACCCTTGATCTAAGCTCGGAAGCTATGTTACAAGATGGGAAGGTGTTAGGCACCCACTTTGCCCAGTGAAATCGGTCTTCTAGACTATGGTGGCCAACATTCATATCACATCATCCAATATGTTATCAATCAATTTACATGTTGAATTTAATGTGTGTGCATGTGATAAACCCTAATTCAATTTATTAAGCATTGCATTTGGATTGAAAAATAAATTCTAGTGAATGTGTGTGGATGGTGATATCCAAGATTTATGGATTTGAAAGAATTATGAAACAAACTTCTTTTTCAGGTTTTTGATGTGGATTTAGGATAAAAATTAGTGAAGAACAACCAAGAACATGTGAAGAACACATAAAAACATTTAAGAACATTCAAACATATTCAAGGGAATTTAAATAATAACTATTATGCTTTAATCTTAAATTCTCATCATGGCAACATAAAAAACAAGTTAGGAAAAGAGATTACATGCAAGATCCCTACAGTGGAGGAGGATACTTTTGGTGGAGGTCCTAAGGGTGGAAGAAAAGAAGAGCTAGGAGAGGGAAAGTGAGTCTCACTCAATACCTTGAGTCTTAGGAAGACCAAGATATAATAAGACTACTCTACTTCACTAGAACTCAATAGAGGAGAAGAGATGGAGTTTTTGTGTGTCTTGGAATGGATGAGAGGGGGGTTTATACAGTAGTCGTGGAGAAAATATGAATGGAAAGTTATTTAATGAGGGTTGACAAAGAATCATGAACCTAGACCTTATTTTAGACTTTAGGGAAATCTAGTGTATTAAATGTAGAGATTGGTGAAAGTGAGGAGCAAGTAAAATTCGGTTTTCCTGTTGCTACTGTATCAGCCTGTAGAACCAAATTCAAAAAATCATATGTTACTCAATTTTGATTGGAATTTTCTTGTTCTTATGCTCAAATTGAAGCCCCAGGTGTCTATTTTCTGGTAAAATTAACCTCATTCATAGATTCAAAATATTCTGAGAGATATTAACGAAATGGTAAGCAAAGGTCATTTGTTAGAAAATAATTTCAGCACAATTAACATTAATAGGTCCATAATTAGTTTCCAATTAACATTAATAGCCTCCAATCACTCTCATTTCAGACTTAATTGGTTCCAAATTTACCCTAATTAAAAGATAATTGCACAAATTACTTATTGAATAATTAATGTTTGATATCTAATTAATTAAGTGTGTGCAACCTTTCCATAAAATGTAGTCCTAGCCAATCAAATTATGACACATCATTAATTTTAAATTGATTATAATTATAAACAATTGGAATCAATTGTTCATAATTACATATAGTCGGACTCAATTTGTGATAGTGCATCTCGGCCATTAAAACTTGATTTGATGATAACTTTCAATTTGATGGTTTGATGAGGGCTTATGACCAGTCGATTTGATTGATACAATATCAAGATCATTTTGGTAAAATCAGATTTAGTATCTAATGGCCAGAATTAAGATGCATATTTCCAAGGTGAAATTACACTTTTACCTTCTATGTGAGGTTAAATGTGGGTTGCAAAATGGTGTGTCAACACAAATTGGCTCATCTTTAGAGTTAAACTTTCATAGAAAAAACTAATTATATGCTAAGTTTCATAGCCATGATGCAGACAAGCATTAAGCAAATCTTTAAATCTTTCCCAAAATTAATAAAATGTCTCATTATCTTTTTTTGAAAAATTCATTATTTGTCTTTTAAGTGCATTAGTCCTATGAATTGGAAATTAAAAAAAAAAAAAAAAAACTCAGTTTGTAACTCTTGCCAAGTACCAATTGACCTAGGTCTCAAAGAATTAAGCCAAGTTTTTGCCTCGTCTTTAAGAGAAAAAGGGAACAACTTCAACCTAATGGTCTCTTCATTACATGATTGGTAATGGAAGGTAGAACATACCTCCTCAAATTCCTTAAAGTGAAGGTAAGGATTTTTAGAATCTAAGCCATGAAATTTAGGAAGCCATGAAATCATACTGGGCTTAAAATTAAAATTATTTGCATTAGTTGGAAAAATGATGCACGATGGTGAACTACTCCTAGGAAGTTGCAAATAATCCCTGAGAGTTCTAATGGGTCGGTGAGCATGGAAGTTATCATTATTTAAATTATTCTCATCACCATGATTACTCTCTAAGTCCGCCATAATATCAAGTGTGTGAGAATGTGTGAAAGAATTAGATAAATTGCCAAACAAATTATTAGACTGAATTCTAACCAAACAATTATCACTATTACAACACGAAACACACATTTAATAGTAAAGCAAGAAAGAAAAAGAAAACAAAACAAAAAAAAATACCTTTAACAACAAAAAGAAGTAAAAATAAAAGAAAAACTCTAAAGGAAAACTAAACTACTTAAAAAGAAAGAGTTGGAGACATATTACCAAATATGTGAAGAAATTTAATGCCGAAAACCTCTCCAAATGAAGTGGAACGCTTCTCTAATCGCCTAAACCTTGGCAACGGCGCCAAAAACTTGCTGCGACTTAAGTAATACTCCCAAGTGCAAGATTGTCGTGAAGTAATAACTAGGTAAGTCCAAGGTCGAATCAACAGGGAAAAAGGAATTGATTAGCAAACCACAAGAGAATAAAACTAAAATAATAAAGTTTGATTGAAGAGATTTTTGATGGTTTAGTAAAGGTAATTTAAATTGAGAGAAAATAAAAATATATTAAGACATTAAGGTTTAAGGATCCACACACAACACATCTATTGGTAGTCTTAACAATATTTATTTTATAACTTAACTAAAATTCAAATGAAGGATGATTTTAGTCGGATGATTTAACATTAAAAACTCAAGAATTAATTGTCTAAGGTAGTTTCATGAAATTGATTGATTTTAGGCAAAACAAAACTAGTGAATTAGTTCGCAGAGAATACTAAGCATTAAAGGTGCCCGGAGTCTATGATAAATCAAAAAATTATACAGAATTAAATACTTTTCTAGATGAGTAAATGAATCAAAAAAATAATAACATAAGCATTAAAACCATAAAATAATTGTTAAGAACATATCAATAAACAGTTGGGTTACACCCCTTGCTTTCACAAGGCTTCTAGCAAGCCATAACACAAATAAAACTCTAAAAATTGTAAAGAAACTTTAAGAAATCCTAAACTATGTTCTACGAAAGCTCTTTTTTCTCTGAATTTTGCCCTAAAGAGCCTTTAAATAGGTCAAGAAATCCTATTACAAGCAAGTTGAATTCCCGTTTGGATAAAATCTCAGGTTTTTAGGCTTCAATTAACCAACATTTTCGGCCCATTTAAATTTATAATTCAGACTTTTTTTAAACTACAAAGTTGTAGCCCTTTAAGTTATCTTTCTAGACCAACTTGAATCATCTCAATTGGACATCTCAGCTAAATGTTATGCTCCAAATACTAACTGGTGCGCAGGCTGGAATCCTAATCCGAATTTGACTTGGATTTGGTGTAAATTTCATTTGATTCCTTGCTTCAATTAGACTTGAATTTAATTGGGTCGGTCTTCTTTGACTTCATCATAGCTCTTGTAAAAGTAAAGTCCATTTGCTTTCTTCTTTGCACAAATCCACTTATTCAATTTCATTATCCTACAAAAGACAAATTCACGCATTAAAATTCAATTAAGCACAAAATTGATTATTCAGAATTATTCCAAAACCAACTATAAAATGTATGAATTAACTCTAAATAAGTATGAAAATGCTTTCTGATAATGATATAAATATGCAAAATTAAGCTATTGTCAGTGTTACCAAGAATAATTAGAGAGACAACTTCTTTTTGAATATATGACATATGATTTATCATGTAAAGTTTCTTGAATATTGCACTTTCACTTTTTTTTTCTTCAAAATTTCATCAACAAATTCATTCTCTATTTCTACCTCTTTCACATTCTTTTTTTTTTCAACATTTTTTCCTTTTCTGTTTATGACTCATTTTTTTTTTTTTTTTGTGAGCCCTCCTTTTCTTCCAACCATTTCACCACAAATTTACCACAATAAGACAATTTGATTGCATTCATTCTAGGAACACTTTAGGAAAGGGTTTGAGAAAGAATTGCTAAAATAATAGGCTCAAATGGGTGACTAGCAGTAATGTATCAAGAAAGAAAATAATAAAGGCTCAAAATAAACAAAGATGGCCTAAAATTATCTCTTAAGGACTGGGATAGTTCTTTAAAATTTATGACTTTAACATATTCAAGTGTGGCACAAAATTGATGAATTCTTAGCATTCAACCAAATCAAAGAATAATGAGACTAAGCAACAAAAAAGTTATGCGCTTCCAAATGAAAAATGAGATCAAAAGAAAATAACCTTCTAAAAAAAATGAATGGCTCAATAACTCACTTGGGTTAAAGTCTCTATACTTTATTTTCAAAATATTTTCAAAGTCATCTCTATCTCTCAACCAAGAAATATGTTCATGTGGCTAAAGTGCATGTGCATAACAGTTTAGTATGAAAAATAGTGGAATTATTTAAATAGAAGTAGTATAAAGAATTTCAACTTAAAACTCTTGCTAAAGTAACATTTTTTTTGAAAATTGGATTAAAAAAAAAAACAAAAAAACAAATCACTAAAAATAATACCAAAAAAAAAAAAAAAAAAAAATAACATAAAATAAAACCAAATGCAAATCATCTTAAGTTCCTCCCCCCAACCTAAAACTTACATTGTCCTCAATGTTAATAAGGAAAAACAATAAAGAGTAGAGATTACAGAGAGTACTTTGAAGAGATGAACATAAATGAACAAAAAAACTTTAACATTTGCAAAAGGGGTTAGAAAACAAAACAAAAATAATAATAAAGAAAAAAAAAACGACGACACAAACACTAATGCTAATTGCTTGCCAAGTCTTGATAAATGGGATCCTCCAAATTAATGGATTCCTCCTTACAGACACTGTATTTTGTTTGCCCTCAATTTGCATGCTGGACCCCGAGCATTGGAGCACTCGAAGTGCCATTTCCGGTTAAGTTGACCAAAATGCCCCTAGTCAACCCTGGGTTGACCAAAAGTCAAAGTCGGTAAAAATTATCCCAAAACGACATTTTTCATTTTTCTACATCAAACCTGAGCTAGTTGGTGATATTTGTCAATTTTGACCAAGTTTGACCCAAGGTTGACTCCTGAGGGCACCAAAAACTCTAATTTTGATCCAACAATCCGAACGGGTTGGGAATAGTGCCATTGCGAATATTATCAAATTTCCTTTCCAACAACTATTCATGGGTGAAAATCAGAGTTAAAACAGTTGAGATATCTAGAAAACCGTAAAAAGCGCATCAGTATGCTTCCTGAGGTCATAACTTTTGATCCGATTGTTGGATTTTCAATTTCTTTAGTGTTCTAAAAACTAGACATCCAGAGATTTCTAGGGACACCAAGATCAGCTCAATTCAAGTCTGGTAAGACCTTCAAATATGCATCCAAAGCTAAACTGGGAAAATGCCAGAATTGCTGACATTAGCAAGGTGGCCGGGGGCCCTACAAGGTGCGTCAACAACTGAAGGGTCACTTTTTCACTATAATTGCTCCTAGACCCCCCATTTTGCAAAAATAAATGATTTTCTAGGCAGTTTTAGGTAGATTTTTTCTCTCAAATTTCTCTCCCAAACACATCAAAACACCTTCAAACACTTTAGATTCTCATATTTTTCCTTCAATCTTCAAGGTTGTGTTCTTGCACCCAATCGTCCTCTCCTTGGTTCCATACCTTGGATTTGAGGTTTAAGAGTGTGGATGTAGCTTTTTAGCTACAATCCACACCCTTTTCTCTTTATTGCTTTTCCTAGCTTTATCTTGCTTAATAAAATGTTTTTATAGTTTTTTCTAGCATGTTTTTCTTCCTAGCATGTCTTTAGGTGAGTCTAAATTCCTTTGCTCTTTCTTTGGTCTTTTCCCCCTGCCTACTTTATTCGGATCGTGCTTTTTATACCATGTTTCCTTGCTTATGCCATGATTTATCGCTTTGATGTTGTTGGCTTAGCCTTCTTGGGCTAGGATATGTTTAAATTTAATGTTTGTGCTTAGATCCACATGATTTTAGGCTCCTTGCCATGTTTTTGCTTATATTTACATGCTAATGTGTTCTTTGCCATGTTTTGGCTTAGATCTACATATTAGTGCTTAGATCTATGTCCCTATGCTTAGATCTATATGCTAATGTGCTCTGTGCCATGCTTGTGCTTGTGTGGTTACATCCATCCCTCCTAGGGTTTGTTTAGTTGCAACCACTTGCGAGATACACCTCCATGGTGTTGGTGTACTTGATTTACACCTTTCTCCATTCTGTGCGATGTTGATATGCTTGCCTCGCTTGCTTTGCACCACCCGTTTAGCTTTCTTTGTTCCTTTGCATCTTAGTACGCTTGCCTATATATTCATGCATGAGTCTGTGCGTCGTCCATACTCCAATCCAATGGAGCCATGGACACTCAATCCAAACCTACATTTGTCCTCCTAGGACACCCCCTTTTGTTTGATAACATGTTTCTTTGCTTCTTCGTGGTCTTCAAATGTTTGTTTGCACCCATTTGGTATCTTTTCCTAGCTTGTCTTTAGCATGCTTTTCCTTCCATTGGTTTCTTTTCTTGTTTGCTCGCTTGTTTCTTTTGTCTTTGCATGTACACGCACGGAGTGAGGACGCTTGGAGCAAGGGTGAGACCTCCTAGGCGCAAGCAAAAAGGGCAAGGATGCAAGCAAGAGGATGCAAGCCCACAAAGGGCAATGTTCAGTAGATTAGGGGGCCTAGCCCTCTAGAGCGGTTTTCTCTTTCCCTCTCTCTAAGCCTCTTCTCTAGGACATATATTAGGGTCCCCATCCATGTACCCCCTTTACTTTTCCTGCTTCTTCCTTGGGCCACATTCCTTGGGTATGCAATGTTTGTTTTACATTTCCTATACCTTGCTGGGCCATACCCTTGGAACATTGGCAGTGTCTAGTTTACTTTCTTGCTCCGTGTGATAGCATTGTGCATGATGTTTGTATGTATGTATGTATGTATATATATATATATATATCTGCCTGCGTGTGTGTGGGTGATTGTGCACTTTGTATGATGGACTTTCATGGCTATGTGAACGACCCTCTCTAGTCATGAGAGCTCTTGACGTTGTAGTATGTGTATGCGCTTAAGGCAATTGTCATAGGTGCATATTCATGCTATATTGTGTGCACGATCATCGTAGTGTGATTGTCCTGATCCATGTCACCAAGTGACATTGGTTTCCTCATGTATGCAACACGCATCAACATGTTTAACACTTTGGGGGGCTTCGGCTCATCACGGTACGAGCATGTCGATACGTGCTGTATACACAGACGCAAAACCTTGCCGGTGTGCCATAGCGCACCAAATGCGAAACGCTGCCGGATTTTCACTATGAAAATGGGGCATCCTCATTGCTGCATTCTCACGTCGAAAGCTTGGTGAGAATAGCATTTGGCGTGCTATGGCGCATTTGAGACGAAGTGCTATTGGATTTCCGCCACAAAAATAAGGCGAAATGCTGTCGAGTTTTCGTTGTGGAAATTTTGTAACAACTTAAAAAATTACTTGGAAAGCATCGATCGGGACCACACCCATTCCTAAACCAAACCTCAAAGCAACACATTTAAAGCTTCGAAAGCTATTGCCAATAGCTTGTTTTCAATTGCCAATGTCCTTAAATTATGATTTTACTAGTCACACACCCGAGGTACGACACATCACCTCCATAGCACGTATGCACGGGTGCATCGAGCATCACCGCGATGGGTGGTCAAGCAGCTGCGAGGCATTGATAGACTGACGACTCCACTAGGGATACTTAAAGAGTTTAGCCTTTAGAGCTTTTGATAAGATCCGAATCTTTGGACATTGGCTTTAAAATACATTAAAATTGGCATTAGCCTCTAGGGCTTTCCTTTTTGAAAATTGCTTTTACTATATTCTAGTAAACTATTTTCAAAACTTAAAAATATTTTCCAAAAATAATTTTCAAAATGGTTTTCCAAAAACCAACTTTAAGGTATTTTCATATGTGTGAAGCTTTACTGCTTTCCTAAAGCATGCTTTACAGCTTTCCTTCACATGTGTGAACCTAGGGTAGTAAGATTTAATTTCTGCTACACCTTTATTTGTGTTTATATCTGTTATGCTTGGAAGGTCTTTCCCCTTTCATTTCAAAATGCATGACATCACCCCTTATATTGAGTCGAACTCGGACTTAGTGTTGAAGGCTAATGCTGGATGCGCATTCCTTAGATAGTTACTGGATGCCGAATTGTAGGCTTTTCCTAGGTCTATGGATGGACAAGATTATGTTGAAAAGGCCCCCTTGATCTGCTCTATCCCACAACTTCTATGAAGAGAATGATTAGATAATCGAGGCCCCCCCTAAGA
Source organism: Lithocarpus polystachyus (assembly GCA_033629205.1). Lineage (NCBI taxonomy): Eukaryota > Viridiplantae > Streptophyta > Magnoliopsida > Fagales > Fagaceae > Lithocarpus > Lithocarpus polystachyus. Next base: position 53,631,643 of record CM066164.1, on the reverse strand, counting down.
ATAGGACTAACTTACCAGTTAAGCTGTGTCTCATATAGTTAGCCTAGATTATGTCAAACCAGTGAGGAATAGGAAGAGCCAAATCCGAGTGAACATCCTAGCATAGGGTAGGATATCCTTCATAGGATTGTTTTCAAAATGAGTCAAGGGGAAAGTGTCTAGTTTCCATTTGTAGGTTTGCCCCTTTTGCTTCTCTACTTCAGGTTCTATCTATCCTATTTGCACAGCATCTGTGATTAACCCCTAGGAAAAGCAACCTTATTGCTTACACATTAGATCATACTCGATCCTTAAGGGTTTTTAACCCTACAAAGGCATGCATGCATACACTAATGGCTCTGTCATGTAAATGTGTACAGATAAAATTTGTGGCAAGTAGCTAGAACTCCACGCCAAGGAGGACATTGCCTAGAGTTCAAGATCTTCCTCGAGAAGGCAAACTATCAAGAATGAAGCTTTTTCATTGTAAATTTGAATTTCCATGTATTGCAAAAGGCCTACTATTGGAGCCATTATCTACAGGCCATGTTTTTGGGGAATTGTAAAATGTCAAAACTTTGTAAAAGTATTACTTTTCCATGTAATCAAAAGAGAAGGGCCCATCCTACAATTTTAAGCATGACATGAAAGTTCCGGTTACTTGCCAAGCTTGTGCATTAATTCTGCATTGCTATAAAAATTCACCATGATAAATACCTGATTAAGGGTCTAAGCTAATATTTCGAAAATGATAGGGGCATTTTAAATAAGTAAGAACCTAAACTAACTTTGGGTTTGTTTTGTGTTTCCCCACTGTCAAATTTTCAAATGTTTCCCATTTCTCTCTTGTCATATTCTTTTCCCTTCCAGGATCCTAAAGAGAAAAGATTGCTCAAAAGAAATGGTCCAAGTTACCATCACAACATGATCCTATCATCATTAGGTCTCGTGCTAAAGAGATGTCTACTAGTGGTCCTTCCCTTATTGAAGAAAACACTAATGAGATTGCTCTTTTGAAAGAGTAGATGGCAGAAATGATGCGCATGATGCAACAGCTGGTTGTAGGAGGGAATGGAGAATCATTGTTCCTACTCCAAAGGGCTTGACACCCCATTCTGAAAACGAGAACTGGCCATTGCTGGAGCTGAATCAGGACTAAACCATACCGTCATTCATCCTATAAGGGAATAACCAAGAAGTGGATCCTCCTAAGAATAAGACCTAAGAGTTTGGTTATGGCCAGGTTAAAGGTCAAGTGGAGACCCTGATTGAGAAAATCCGTATCATAGAGGGCTCTGCTGCTCGAGGAAGTGTTGATATAGACAGTTTGACCAATTTCCCTCAGGTCATTATGCCTCTCAAGTTCAAGGCACTCGAGTTTGTCAAGTATGATGGCACTAGAGATCCTTGCGCCCATCTGCACATGTTCTGTAGGAAGATGGCACCCTATGGAGACAATCACCTGTTGGTCTGCCAAATTTTCCCTGATAGCTTGACTGGCCCTGTACCCATCTAGTATGGGAGATTAGAAAAGACCTCCAGCTGGAGAGAGATGGCTAATCCATTTTTGGAGTATTACAGGTTCAATACTGAGATTGCTCCCGATCACATAGTTCTTTGGAGGACAGAAAAGAAGAGTGGGGAATCTTTCTGTGAGTATGCCCAATGCTGGCACGAGCTAGCTGCCCAAGTGCATCCTCCCAGGATGGAAGACAAAATGATCAAATGGTTCATTGATAACTTCAACCCTCCTTACTATGAGAAGATGATCAGTGCCCAAGTCACTCACTTCGCAAGCTTGATTCCTATTAAGGAGCATATTGATGAGGTTATTAACAGCAAGAAAATAATTGATCCCAAGGCTTTGATTTCTATGATAGAACAACAGGTGTAAAAGGCAATCAGATGCAAAGGGAAGGAAGCCTATGTTCATGTGATTGACAAAACACCTAAAGGGCCTAGAGGTGTTACTTCTGCTTATACAGCCCCAAATGCTTGGCCTTATTAGCAATATGTTCAGCCAGCCCAGGCACCTTACCGAGCATTCAATCAGAGGGGAAGACCTGATCCACCCCGATATCCTAAGGGGGAACCACAGAAATTCACTCCGTTACCCTTGCCCATGGCAAAGCTTTATGTTTATCTATTGAAGAAGAAGCTAGTGACTCCAATATTCATGAGTCCTAGAGACGGTTCTCTTTTGCCCGATTTTGATCTATCCAAGAAATATGAACACCATTTTGGAGCTGAGGGACATACCCTAGAAGAATGTACAAATTTGAGACATCGAATCTAGGATCTCATTGACAACAAGTTAGTATAGTTCGACAAAGCGGCTAGGCCAAATGTCATCACTAACCCCTTGCCTCCTCATCAAGAAGGGACCGTGAATGCTATCTCTGTAGTGAAGGAGAGGATCCCTAATTTCTTATCCCCTTCATTCCCTTAGAAAGCCATGCTGTGAGCCCTAGCTCAGGAAAGTCACATTGTTCTCGAGAACATAGGAACTCCTGGTTTTGACTAGGGAGTCTGCTCTCTATGATAATGGGGACCGACATGCCCTATTTGATTGTAGAGTGCTCCAAGCATAAGTTCAAAGTCTAGCCAACTGTGGTATCATCCAGATCGAAAGAGAATCCGTGCGAAGGAGAGATTGTATGGTAGCCAGCCTATGCCCTCCAAGTACCCATATAGGGACTAGCCACAATGCTATGTCAATAGGATCAAAGAAAGATTGGGACGAATACTTACAAGAGCGCTTATGTAGGATTCCTCCAGCTCCCCCGACTTTGGTCGTCATTGAAGAGATTACAAAATTGCTTGTGGATTCAGAGGTTCCAGCTCCAAAGAAAGGATAAGCCATGCCAGCCGTTGAAGGCTTTACTCCTTCAGTCTTGGCACTACTTGCAGTCGTAAAGCCATCTCTAGGATTTATCCAGAAGGGAACCCCTGTTCTCCCCACCATTTGAGGTTTCGATCCTTTAATCTTGCAAAAGTCTATCCAAGGAATCTCTAGGGCTCTTGGCCCAAAAGCTTTAGAAGCAACTCTTCCTAGCCTAGTCATCATCGGTTCGAAGATGTTCTCCCTAGCGCCAAATTTGCAAACTTAAGAAGCTGTGGTCATCCGCATGCCGAAGCCCTTCCTTTACTAGGATAGCCATCGTGTCCCATGGAAGTACGATGTGACTTTGATTTCCACCTGAACTAGAAATGAAGAGTTTTACTTTAATATCTTTTCAGGCCTAGCTAGACTCACTAGAAGTGGTCGATGCTATACTTTTGAGGAACTAGAAAAAATAAGGAAAGAGAATGGCAAGAACACAGTCGAGCTAGTCAGGAATAGGGTCACCACTGAAGAAGGCGAGGAATTCTTAAAAACCATCTTAAAGGCCAATTATAGTGTGATTCATTAGTTGAACAAATCTCTAGCTCAAATTTATATTTTAGCCTTGTTGCTATCTTTCGAGGCCCATCGTGAAGCTCTATTAAAGGTGTTGAAGGAGATGCATGTTCCTACTGGTATTACTAACTCCTCCTTCGAGGGTATGGTATCATTGGTGTTGACCACCAACTAAGCCTCTTTTTCTGATGATGAGTTGCCTCTAGAAGGTAGAGATCATAACTTGGCTATGCATATCGTAGTCAACTATGAAGGCATGATTGTCGCCAGGGTGATAATCGAAAATGGATTAGCCCTGAATGTCTGCCCGATTGCCACTTTTGAGCACCTAAAGGTGGATATGTCTCTTATTAAGGTTAGCATTATGATCATTAGAGCCTTTGGCGACATGCATCGAGAAGTGCAAAGTGAGATCGAGCTACTGATTGAGATTGGTCCAAGATCCTTCATGGTCAACTTCCAAGTGATTAAGGTTGACTCTCTATACAACATGCTTTTAGGGAGGCCTTGGTTGCATACAGCAAGTGCAGTTGTGTTTGCCCTCCATTAGAGACTCAAGTTCATCTCCAAAAATTAGTTGATTACCATTATTGTTGAAGAGCCCATGACTATCTTCCAAGAGACATCTATTCCCTACATTAATGCTAACGCCTTCCTTAAAGCGTCTTTCCATAGCTTTGAGCTAGTTTCCATGATTCACGATGCCTCTGAGCTTGAGTCCGGCTAGCCCGCAGTAGTGAAGGAAATGCTCAAGTTTGGCTACAAATTAGGCTAAGGCCTTGGAACCTTAGGACGTGGGAGCCTTACTCTCATTGAACTCTCAAATAACAAAGGAAGGCTCGGCTTCGGGTATGAACCCACTTATGTAGAACTCTTTCAAGCTTCTAGAGGCAAGAAGAGGAAGTGCAACACTTCAAGGATGTCTATTCCCCATATTAGAACCACTTTTCAAGGAATTGGAAGAAGAAGAGCCTGATCTGGCTTCCATTATTTGGCTCTGTCTCGAAGAGTTCTCCATGAACACTATCATATCTCCCAAAGATAATCCGACTTCTACTATCCAACTAGGGATGCCAAGTGAGACGTCAGACCTTTGGACTATTAAGCCTTGCTTTGTGGTTGCACCAGCTGAGTAAGGAGTATTCCATCATCAAGTGATTGGGCCTCCCGACCACTTGAGAGGGTTAGAATAGCATATCTAGTTTGTTTTGCATGCTTATGTTATTTCTTGCTTTATTTGTATTCCTTGTTTATTTCCCCAGTTTGTTTTCCTAGAAAAAAAAAAAGAGCATTTCCCTTTTATCATTATTAGGCATGAACTTTGTTTTCCCTCTACCCATAATCCATTAATGAAATATTCGGTGTATTATTCAGGAAATTCTTGCATCTCTCTTTATTTGCTTTCCTATGAATATGTGTGTGCAAATTGTCTTATGTTTCTTTGTATATGTTTTGCTCTATAGGATCTGTTCTGATTCCCAAATGGGTACATTGTCCCTTTGCCATAACGACGATGTAGATGATGTGAATGAGACAATAGAGCTGGATCATGATGTTGAAGGAATGGAAGGGGTCCCGAATTTACCCCGAGACATCCTAGAAGATCTGAACAAAGAGGGTGAAGGGTCCAAGCTTAATATAGAAGAGATAGAGGTGATAAACCTAGCCGATGAAGGCGAGACAGAAAAACCTATCAAGGTCAGGGTAAACTTTCCTAAAGACATGAAAGATGAGCTCATAGCTCTGGTGAAGGAATTCAAGGAAATCTTTGCTTGGTTTTATCAAGATATGCCAGGAATGGATAAAGAGATCACTGTCCATAGGATTCCAGTTAAATCTGAATGCCCTTAGTGCAACAAGTCCTTCGAAGGATGAAGTTAGAGATTATCTTGAAATCAAAGAAGAAGTGGAAAAGCAGTTGAAATCCGGTTTTCTTACTACCATAGCCTACTTCGATTAGGTTGCCAACATTGGTCCTATACCAAAGAAAATGGGAAAGTACGCATGTGCGTCGATTATAGAGATTTGAATCAGGCTAGCCCGAAGGATAATTTTGCCCTACCACATATCGATACCCTAATTGATAACACCACGACCAACATGTTTTTCTCCTTTATGGACGGGTTCTCGGGTTATAATTAGATCAAGATGGTTGAAGAAGACAAAGCCAAATAGCGTTCATCACTCATTGGAGAACTTATGCCTACGATGTCATGCCATTTGGCTTGAAGAATGTTGGGGCGACCTACCAGCGAGCCATGGTAAACTTATTCCATGATATGATGCACAAGGAGATTGAAGTCTATGTGGATGATATAATCGCCAAGTCATGCATTCCTAGAGATCATTTGATAGATTTGAGAAAGCTATTCATGCGCCTTGTTAGGTACATGTTGAGGCTTAATACTAACAAGTGCTTCTTCGGAGCCAATCCAGGGAAATTGCTCAGCTTCATAGTCAGCCAAAGAGGAATTGAAGTGGATCTAGTAAAAGTCTAGGCCATCAAGGACATGCCTATGCTAAAAACTGAGAAACAAGTTCAAAGCTTCTTAGGAAGGATCAATTACATAGCCCACTTCATAATGCAGTTGACCACCACGTGTTATCCCTTGTTCAAGCTCTTGAAGAAGGATACGAAGATAGAATGGACAGATGACTGTCAAGTGGCCTTTGACAAGATTAAGCAGTATTTGTTGAATCCTCCTATTCTGGTTCTCCCGACACCAGGAAATCAATTGATTCTTTATCTAGCGGTGCAAGAGGCATCCATGGGTTACATGTTAGGCTAGCTAAATGAACCTGATCAAAAAGAGAAGGTGATTTACTACCTGAGTAAGAAGTTCACCAGCTGTGAGATCAACTATATCACCATTGAGAGGACGTGTTGTGCCCTAGTATGGGCCTCACGCAAGTTGTGATAGTACATGCTCTACTTCACCACGAGGTTGATTTCCTGCATGGATCCTATCAAGTACATCTTTGAGAAGCCTACCCTCATAGGGAAGATCTCCCATTGGCAGATGTTGCTATTTGAATTCAATATCACATTTGTGACGAGAAAGGCCATCAAGGGCTAGGCCATAGCCAATTACCTAGCGGACCAGTCGTTGAATGATCAAGAATTTTTAGAATCCTTCTTTCCAGATGAGGATGTTTTTGCAATAGAGCTAGAACCAAGCAATGTAGAACCATGGCGTTGGAAGCTTTACTTCGATGGGGTTTCCAATAGCATTAGAAATGGAGTAGGAGCAGTTCTATTATCCCCAAAGGGCCAACAAATCCCTGTTTCAGTCAAGCTAAATTTCAATTGCATTAACAACGTCATAGAGTACGAGGTGTGCATAGTGGGCCTGCAAGTTGCTTTAGAGTTCAGCACGTACTATCTAATCGTCTTTGGAGTTTCCCTGTTGATCATTTCCCAAATAGAGGGAATATGGCAAGGTCAAGACACCAAGTTGATTCCGTATCAGAAATGTGTCAACCATTTAATCCCAAAGTTCCAGAACATTACCTTTTCTTATTTGCCCTAAGCACACATCAGTTCGTGGATGCTTTAGCAACCTTGGCTAGTATGGTTAAGTTGGTTGAAGGAGATGATATGCGACAATTGTGCATAGAGGTTTGCAGCGTGCCGGCCTACTGCATGAATATTGAAGAATGTATGAATGTCAAAGCTGAAGTCAACGAAAAGCCATGGTACCATGATATCAAGGCTTATATCAAGAACGGTAAATACTCGTTTAGAGCCACGAACAGTGAAAGGAAGTTTATTAGGTGCATGGCATGCCAATTCTTCTTGAGTGGGGAAATCTTGTATAAAAGGAACCACGACACAAGTTTGCTTCGATGCATAAATGCCCCCAAGGCTAACCATTTGATGGAAGAGATGCATGAAGGCTTGCTTGGAGCCCATGCCAATGGACCTCTATCTGTAGATACCACGTTTTGTACTCATTACGACTCGGGTCCCCGTTCCCCAATGATGCTTGGACTCTGAGATCCAAGGCTAGTTTAGAGCCCAATCAGATATCAAATTGACTTAAGGAGTATTAAAATGGAAAATATAACCTTTTAAATAAGCGAAAATCTATTTTTGGAATAAAATAACCAAAGTGGCCCTCGGCTTGCGTACGTGGGTCGCAACCTGCATATGTGGGCCAAAGCATGCGCACGTAGGCGCATTCCTGTGTACGTAGCTAGGGTTTCAAAAGCATAAGAAAGGCAAGTTTTCTGCAATAATGGCTGAGATTTGGAATGAATCCCACATCATCTGGAAGCCATTCCAAACCCTATTTTTTCAACTATAAAAAGCCTTACATAGTACATTTTCAAAAGACACAGAAATCCCATAGGAAAAACCTAAGATTCACTAGAAAATAGTGAATCAAAAGGGAGTTTTTCACAAATCACCCTCAAGTCAATTTTATTTGATTGAGACCTTTTTTGGCCCCAATCATTTTCGTTTAACATTGCTAATCACTTTCTTATTAGTTTGTGAATAGATTTAACTATAGGGAACGGTTAAAAATCAAGCCTATGAGCTTTTTGCTTTAAGGTATTCTTTCTATTTTTTTTTTCTGTCTTTCATTTCTTGTTTTAATCTTGTTTTTGGTTTGGTTTTTGTTTATGCATGTTTGCATAGGGTTGTATATAATTCTGTTTATGTTCTGAGTATGCTAGGTTGTTAGAATTAGGTTTTTTTTGCTTGTGCTTTGTTTCTACGTTTTTAGGTTTTCTAGGCAAGGACTTGCATACACATAATATTGACTGTGCACGTAGGCTTGATTATGCGCACGCAGACCTGTTCTAGTGTGCATGATGTTGTTGCCCAGAAACTCTAATTTTCTGTTTATTTGTTTTATTTCTGCGTCCACATGTTTGCTATGGCTCTATAGGTTCTTGTTTACTTCTTTCACATGCTTTTTTGCTATCACATGTTTAGATTAAGGTTCGTCTTAGTTTTCAATGCCATTCATTCATATGTCCCTGCATTGATGCAATAGGTGCTGTGTTACTGCAAGGTAAGTTAAAGGTAAGACATACATTAAAAATGTCCATGCATTTGTGTTTTGGTTTTATTTTGATGATATGATGAAACATATTTAGATGTATAATTATGGTTTCTAATGTGTTAAATGCTTTGATGCCATGATTAGATGAATGCTAGGCTTTTCCTATGTGTATTTGGCTCTCTTTTCGCTTTATGGATAGATAAGTATGTTTGTTTAGGGTTAAAGATACTGTGTTTTATGGTAGATGCATGTTAGTGTGTGTGTGAGTCTAGGACATAAATGTTGAGCTAGTTTTTAATAGGGTTAAGGTATAAGGCACAATGATGGGAGGCCAACCTTAAGGCTGGGCGATTTTGGGTGCCTAACACCTTCCAAAGAACATACCTAAACTCTGAACCCATACTTTGGTAGTAAGATCAATGGTCCTTCCTTGAAAAGGACTCTAAATATATGGTTCCTAGACCATTGCAAAAACTAGGTGGCGACTCCCCCCTTGGGTCTATAGTGGCGACTTCGCTGGGGATTGTGAGTTTAATTCCTATGTGTCTTGTTTCTTAACCTTAATAAAAACCAATTCAATACTTGTCTGCACACACTTCACATTTTCTTTTGTCCCTTGACCTTGGTTGGTGATAAGTGGGAAGATGGAAGGCTCCATTCGGGCCCAAAATTTTCCGAAGTTCATCCCACCAACTCACAATCGTGCCATCGCCTATAGTGGGCTTTGAGTATGTTAAAGGTTTGCTACCAATTCACCATGGGGTCCACTTAGGCCCTCAGTTGGAATCATAGCCCACCTAGTTGTGAGTGACCTACTTATCTATCCCTTTAGCCTTAGGGAGCCTACCCACACTAGAGAGATCCTAGACCCTATCACAAAGGATTCCCTTTATATATCTCTTATTTGTTCAACCATATACCATGTGTTTTCCTAATTCTAAAGGACGAATAAAAGGTATAAAAATGGAAGGGATGGCCCTAAAGTTATGGTATACCCTAAGATGTTGTGGGATAAAAGAAAAGAAGTTCTCACATATAAGAGGCTTGTCCCTAAATCTTAGGGCATATCTTAACTTGAAAGATTCATAAGACCATAGTTTAATTGCTATTGTAGGCCGAAGTGGAAAAAGCCTTTTTGAATAAGAGGACTTGGGGCCTAAGATAACAAATATGCTATGGACTTCGCATTCTACATCCTTCAAAAAGCCAAAAATGAAACTTTCTAATCATGGGTCTCTTTATTGCATGCCTAGACCCAAAATGATGAGAATTTCATAGGCTTTGAGAGGAAGGCTACAATGAGATTCTAGCTAGAGGGCTCTTTCAAGAAAAAAAAGACGAAATAATGAATAAAGGATGAAAAGCCCAAAAGTGATAAATACATTGAGAGCCTAAGTTTGAGACAAAGGGTTGAAAATACATTGAGAGCCCAAGTTCAAATGAAAGCCCATGAGAGTAAGATGAGAGCTTTATTGTAAGTAGACCAAAGCCCAATGAAACAAGGGGCAAGGATCCTTGAGAGGAAAGAGAGTGACATTGTAATTGGGCCTTCATTAAATGAAGTTAAGAATTTTCTAAGGACATCTAAAGTTTAAAAGGAACCTTTAATTAGGATATGAACTTAATGAAAATGGGGCTTCTTTTTAGGCATCATTCCAATCCAAGTCCAATGGAAGGCAAGACATCCAAAAGGGATATTTATCAAGAGGGAAAAATGGACACTGCAAGTGAAAAGGTCCTCATGCAAAAGATGCTTGAGTGTGTGAAGGCGTAAGCTGAGGTCCTTAAGAAGATAATAGGCCACCTTTCCGAGATAGCAAAAGAAGAAGTTGAAAAAGACAAGGCTGACCGTGAATAAAGTGAGCTAACTCAAGAGGACATCAATCGTATGATGGTAGAAGGGAAAGTCCGCCTACTTCTACCCAACTTTAAGCCACAACTAAAGAGCGATCTGCAACTAGGGACTTTCAAGAAGGCCCATGTCAACGACTTTAGAATCGGGAGACGCGGGATCGTGGGAAGACCATGATTGGCTAGAATGGACCTCAAAGGTGAGAACAACTCAGGTCACCCCATCTCGCTTCATGCTTGAATGCAACATAGACCCTTCTTCTAACGAAGACCAATATCTCGTGATAAACAAAGAATGAGAGGGAGATGATGAAATGATTAGTTGTTGGAGTAGGGATGACGGTGACTGGTTCCTTGATGAGGCGAGGAAAGACTTTCCCAATGAGGGCAAGGATCTGCATGACATGACCAAAGCTATGCATGTGTGGGGAACCCATGAAGAAAGAAGACCGGCTGAAGAAAGACAAGGGGAAGAGTAGCAAGCCTTAAGATAGAAAGGAGAAAGAATTCATCATGCCTAGTGATGAGTCGAAAATCACATGGGATCGTCATTCCATGTCAAATGACAACCCAAGCGAGCATTACACATTTATTGTGCACATTGATGATGAAAAGTAACGGATGGAGCAACAATAACAAGTGAGATGTGTACTTCAAAGCTCCTATTGATGACACACTAGTCGTTACCTATAAATGCTGAGATTCATTACCCATTAATACAATAAACATCTATAAAAGGAAGGGACAACACAATCCAAAGGTACACACAAATACTCACCCAAAAACCACTCCAAGTCATTTTTCTCTCTGAATAATTTTTCTAAAGACTTTCTCAATGAGGGCAAGGATCTGCATGACATGACCAAAGCTATGCATGTGTGGGAACCCTTGAAGAAAGAAGGCAGGCTAAAGAAAGACAAGGGGAAGAGTAGCAAGCCTTAAGATAGAAAGGAGAAATAATTCATCATGCCTTGTGATGAGTTGAACATAACATGGGATCGTCATTCCATGTTAAATGATGACCCAAGCGTGCGTTACACATTTATTGCGCACATTGATGATGAAAAGTAACGAATGGAGCAACAGTAACAAGTGAGATGTGTACTTCAGAGCTCCCATTGATGACACACTAGCCGTTGCCTATAAATGTTGAGATTCATTACCCATTAATACAAAAAACATCTATAAAAGGAAGGGACAACACAATCCAAAGGTACACACAAATACTCACCTAAAAACCACTCCAAGTCATTTTTCTCTCTGAATAATTTTACTTCCTTTCTGAATTAAGTATCAGGGTGTTTTTGGAAAACACCACACTAGTGTATTACACTTCTTTCTCAAGTTTTGGATCGGAGACATGACCTATCACAAGATCGTCCATCCAGTGAGATGAGGTCCTCAACTTGGTGATTTTTTGCATCATCAGTTTGGCGTCGTCTATGGGGATCGTTGATCATTCAAAGCCATTTTCCCTAAGTGACAAAGAGATAGCATAAGATGGATGTTGAACAAGCTGCACAACAAATCCAAGCCCTGATAGCCAGCTTGGAAGAAGTGACTCGCTAGAATAAAGAGTCGAGGAGAGCCTGTGAATCCCAGAATGAGGAATGACAACGGATCCTGGGGAACCAAAATGAAGAAAAGCGTCGGAGGATCGAAGAAAATCATAATAAGGATGGATCAGATAGCCAAGCGAATATGAGGACAAGAACGCTAGAAGAAAACTCGTCCAGAGTGGAGAGCAAGCTTCGCGACATGAGGAAGGAGATGGATGAACTCAGGAATGTGGTAAAAGACAGAGCCGTGGAGAACTTAGACGAAATGGTCCAAAGGATGGATTCACCATTCACCACTGAAGTGTTGAACTATCCACTCCTACCAAAGTTTTGTCTTCCCCAATTGGAGTCTTTTGATGGCTTGAGAGATCCCTTGAATCACATCGAGTTGTTCAAGACTTTAATGCTTTTATAGATGACCCCAGACAAAGTAATGTGTAGGGCCTTTCCAACTGTTAGGATTAGTGCCCTTAAATCCTATTGTATGATGCTATGTATGATATTATGTATGACATTATATATGACTTAATGTTGTAATTAATAAAGTTGTTTTATTATTATCTAAAATAATGGTAATATGAATATTTGGATATTATCATATAGTCTATGAGATGCATAGTATGTGATTTATGTAATTTAGTCACAGAAGTTATAAGTCACAAGTTCTTTGTAAACTCAGAATTTTAGTTCATAGTTGGTGATAAAATTGGCCATTTCATCTGCAAAGGCTATAACATACTAACTAAGATGATTTGTCTTGATCATGGAAGTGGAGACTTCTAGTTGATATGTTGATATTTTTCAAGAGTTAAGATATATTGACAGTTGTTAGGAGAATAATAAATCTCATGAATTCTATTTACATCAACTCTTAATCCTGAGAGAATAATGGACCTAATTATGAAGTGTAGGTTACTTTGATACATCAGGAGTGAGATCTAAAGTCACGGTCAAAATCTCAATATGTTGGGCAGCCATATTTAGTGTTGATGGAACATATATCCTCAAGATGGAATTCATAATCTCTTAACAGAGATATAAAATATTCCATTGAGATAAATTTAATGGGTTTGGTTATTTAGAGTGTTAGGTCTAACCACTTTAGTAAGGAGTTACTAAAGTATATATTTATGAAATTGGATTTCATAAATATATGATGAATAACTTAAAGGATTAAACTGGGTACTCAAGGATTAAGATGTAGTAATCTTTAAAGTGGCAGTCTATATTCATGACTTTGTATTACTATGAATATTTTATGAAGAGGTTGTATTACAATAAAGTCTTGGGATATAATTTATTAATAAAGCTTAGAGTGCAATTATATTTATATAGTGGTATTAAATATAATTAATGGTAACTTTGGACTTGTCAAGAGTTGACAGAAAAGCCTAAGGCCCATTGGAGCTAGCATCTTATTTGTTCCCTTTTGGTCTCACTATAAGCTACATACTAAAGCCCGATTGGAAAAACCCTAAGGCTAGCCTAATTAGATAATCAGTTATAAGGAGAGAAATATACAAAATTTTGTAGGAGAATGAAATGGTTTGTATGTGAGTGTTGGACACTCTTTAATTCTCCCTTGAACACATTCATATAAATTGATTGAGAGACCATACTTCTTGGGAACAAGTGGAATTGGCGTGAAGATTAAGAGCGTTCCCAAAGTACTTCTAATATTTGGTCTTGAATTTCATTGCACCAAGGTACACTCTCTTGTTCTTATATTCTGAAACTTACATAGTACTTGTTATCAATTGCGAATAAAGCAGATTCGTTAATTTTCCACTCAATATGTTTTGTATACGATACAAACATGTATTTTTCCATCAACAAAAATGTTGAAGGGTGCAACCAGGGAGTGGTTTGGCAAACTATCCTCAGGCACCATTGTGAACTTCGATCAGCTCAGCAAAGGTTTGGTCATTTCATTGGTGAGCAACAACACAAGAAGCCAACGGGGCATCTTCTCAACATATGCCAGGCAAAGGGAGAATCAGTGAGACAATACGTAACACGCTTTAACAAAGAGTTGCTACAGGTGGACAAGGCAGAAGACCAAGTGATCCTGACAACCTTCCAAGCAAGATTGCTACCAGAAGATTTCTTCTTCTTAATTACTAAGAGTTCGCCGAAAACAGTAGCAGAATTACTTCACAAGGCCCAGAAGTATATGAACGCATAGGATGCAGTAATAGATAAAGGAATGAAGACTAAAAGGAAAAAGGATGAAGGAACCAGTCACAATCTTGATAGGAAGAAGGAAACACGGGGTACTGGGCATGCATTGGACAAAAGGAAAAACCTTTCAGATCGAAGACCTAAGTTTACTAGCTTTACTCTTCTAGTGATGCCTATTAAGCAAGTATTGATGTAGATAAAGGACGAACCTTCTCTGCAATGGCCTAAACCCATTCACACTCTAGCAGAAGTAAGAGACAAAAGCAAGTACTGCATATTCCACCAGGACCACGGGCATTGCACTGACGAATGCAGGCATCTAAAGGACCAAGTTGAAATATTAATCCATCAGGGAAAATTGCAAAAGTTTGTACGAAGAACAGAGCCGTATAGAAGAAAATAGAGGGACGAGAAGGAAAAGGAGCTGGAGATGGGGGGCAACAAAGCACCCATAGGAGAAATAAGGATGATCTTAAGAGGATTGGTAGCGGGAGGATCTTCCAAATCACTGAAGATGACGTATGCAAGAGAAGTGAACAACGTACACTCGCGGTTCCCACCTTCAAAAATGCCTAGAAACAACGAACCGGATATCGCCTTTTCCGAGAAGGACGCTCGTGGGATTAGACAACCCCGTGATGATCTGCTAGTTATAGTGCTTAGGATGGAAGAGTTCAACATGCATCAGGTACTGATAGATAATGGAAGCTTAGCAGACATCATCTATCTGCCAGCCTTCCAACAAATAAAGCTGAACAAGGAAAGGTTATGACCATTCACTTCCCCATTGGTGAGTTTCACTACGGATAGGGTTATTCCCAAAGGCGTTGTTAAGCTAATCATAATTGCAGGCACTTATCCAGCATAAGTTTCCAAGGAGATTGAATTTCTCATGGTAGATTGCCCATTGACATACAATGTCATCCTTGGACGACTAACACTCAACAAGTTGAAAGCAGCAACGTCGACCTATTATCTAAAGGTAAATTCCTTACAGCCCACGACATAGGGGAAATCAGAGGAGACCTAGTTTTTGTAAGAGAATGCTATCAAGCTGCCTTAGCATCAGGGGAAAACCACACTTGGATAGTAGACAAACCTAAACCAGTCCCTAAGCCAATAGAAGTGTCACAAGAGGTTGAAGTCGTCCCTGGAGATCAGTCCAAAGTCTTAAAGATAGGATCAGCATCATCTTAATGTTAATCTAGAGTGCATGTAACACCCCAAACCCTTAAGAAGGATTTAGATGCATAACCTGTCTTATAAAAAAAAAATCAACAATGATATAATGGAACAGAGCGTAATATTTATCCTCAAATAAACTTCTTGAATATCATCAGATTTCCTTAACAATCCATAGAAACAAAACAACAATAATATTCTTGAATGTAAAATCTCCAAATAACATCTCAAAATAGTTCCAAAATAATAATCTCATTGTCCTGAAACAATTTTGCTTAAACAATTCTGCAACTATCAAGCTCCAAACGAAGTCGTCAATCTAAGGCTCCACTGATCTACCACCAAAGGACACTCCATAACTCTAATCTGAAAGGATGGAAAAAGGGGTGAGCTAAAGGCTCAATAAGAGACTACAAACATGAGGATGTCTTTCAAAACAAAACGATAATATCATTGACAAAATATAGTCATCACGATACAATTAAAATTAGTTTAAACTGTAATATAATATAATCTATAAAGCTATTAAAATAAAACACTTCACTATAACACTGTAAACGTTAATAAAATAATGACCACATTTATATGCCAATATGCACCAAATAGGTAGAAACAATTTTATTTTGAAAATAAACAATTTTCCACCTAAAAGAACAGTAGTAAATAAACAGTAATTCCATATGAAAAATATTAGTCAAACACAGACAAAAGCTACTAAACACTCGGTGGGTGATTTCCCATGGGAACAATAACACTAACCTCAAAGAGGCTACACTAGCTCCGAAGAGCAACAATAACACTGCACCACACCACACTAACACTACTTCGGCCGAAGACCAACACTTAACCCTGTGTTGGCAAAGGTTGCAGACTGTCTAGTTGACCATTTGAAACACTCTTGACATATACAGTTTCACAATAATATACAATAAATAATAGAGTTTGAGTATGTATAAAGCACTAACAATGGTATAAGTCTTTGAAACTTCACTTTTGCAATTATGTGTATGTATATATATATAACTATATTTTTACCACAATTATATATATATGTATATATATAAAAAAAAATATATACGTCTTGAGAGACGTCATGTGTTGAAGTCTACTTACCTCTAGCGGCTAAACCAAGCTTCACTTCAATTGCTCGAAACAACGTCAACTAGAACCTAAATAATAATTAAACAATTCAATAAGGGCAGGTTCTTTAATAACCACAAAGTCCTCTTGATAAAACAATTCCTCAACCACTATGAAGATTTGGCAAGATAAAATTTAACGTGTCTTTCTAATATAACTCCAAACCTATTCTAGATTAAAATAATAGTAAAGCATTCCCTAAACTAACATCTAAAATACTCATATATATTTAATTGTAAAGCTGCCCACAATTGCAAACCTTTTCAATTCGGTCAAACCCTAAACTAACAAAATATACCTATATATATCCAAGTAGTGCAAACCTTATATACATTAGCCTTCACATATCCAATCCGCATATCATAGTTTCAGTAGCCTTATATACATTAGCCTTATATACATTAGCCTTCACATATCCAATCCGCATATCATAGTTTCAGTAGCCTTATGTACATTAGCCTTATATACATTAGCCTTATATAAATTCATATTCACATGCCGCAACCCTAATCTATGATATATATATACATCCATATTATGAAAACCACCCAAAACATTCTAATATAACAATTCTCCTTTTCGGCCAACCACGTGAAACTACAATTTCCCTTTAGTCAAATTTTCTCAACGTTCTAATATGAAAGAGCTTTAGTTTCTTTACTATCTACATATTAGTGTATACATATGTTGATATATATAAGGATGCCTATGAAACTTCCAGTAATCAAACTCCAATCCTATGCAACCATTATAATAACTTAAAAAAAAAAATTGAACTAGCAAGAGACCAACGTTTCCTCTAAATCCAAAAAGGTGTCCAGCGAAAAACAATACTTTAATCTATAAAGGAGGTTTACCTCAATACCAAAATAAGGTTGCTGGCTGCCCAGGTGAAGTGCACGGCCTCTTCTTCTTTTGTTTTTGAGAAACCCTAATTTTCTTTCATATAAAGCTGTTGCACTTGGGCTGAAATTTCAGAAGCCTATTTCAGGTTAAGGCTAATTTCACTTGGGCTGAAAATTTAGAAGCCCACTACTACTAAAATAAACTTCCAAGACCTACCTTTCCACTAAACTCATTATAAGGTTGTTTTAAATAGGCTAAAACCCTAAAGAATTCCAATAACAATTAAACTCCTAGTCCAAGTAGGTTTTAGTCTCTTATCCTTTTCCTTAACTGATAAGGAGACCAAAAGTTAAATTTAAATACACCACAAAATAATTATTCACGTTACCCCTTATTATTATTATTATTATTATTATTATAGAAATCACAATATAAAATAATATCTCCTCAAAAACAAACTAAGCAATTTATCAAATCTACTCTCTAGAAGCAATTAAATTAAATTTAAATGAGACGGGTGTTACAGTGCAGACTAGTGCAGCAGAGACGAAGAATATTTGCGCTTGAATGCAATAAGGCTGTAGCAGAGGAGATTGAGAAACTCCTGGAGGCAGGCTTCATAAGGGAAGTGTTCTACCCTGAGTGGCTAGCCAACGTAGTGATGTTAAAGAAGAACAATAGCAAGTAGAGGATGTGTGTCGACTTTATAGATCTCAACAAGGCATGCCCGAAGGATAGCTTCCCCTTACCTAGGATCGACCAACTAGTGGATTCAACTGTTGGACACAAGCTTTTAAGCTTTATGGACGCCTTCTCTAGCTACAATCAGATCATGATGGATGAGGAAGATCAAGAGAAGACCTCACTCATTACTAGCCAAGGGTTATACTGCTACAAGGTAACGCCTTTCAAAATGAAGAACATTGGGGCCACATACCAGAGGTTAATGAACTGCATGGTCTCTTATCAGATGGGAAGAAATGTGGAAGTGTACGTACATGATATGTTGGTGAAGAGAAATGACAAAGCGGAAAACTTGGACGACTTAAGGGAAACCTTCGACACACTGCGTAAGTATAAGATGAAACTAAACCCTACAAAGTGTGTCTTTGCCATCTCATTAGGGAAATTCTTGGGATTCATGGTATCTCAACCGGGCATAGAGGCTAATTCAGACTAGATAAAAACAATAATGGAGGTAAAGTCCCCTAAAACAGTAAAGGAAGTACAGAGCCTAATAGGAAAAGTTGCGGCGTTAAACAGATTCGTCTCTCGAGCGACAGACAAGTGCCTACCTTTCTTAAAGGTCTTGAAGAAGGCCTTTCAGTGGACAAACGAATGTGAGGAAGCCTTGACGAAGTTAAAAGAGTACCTAACATAGCTGCCATTGTTAAGTCCTTCGATAAAAGGAGAAAAGCTGCAACTCTATTTGACAGTATCCAACACAGCAGTAAGCTCGAAACTAATTAGAGAAGAGGAAGACGTGTAGAGGCCAGTATACTACACCAGCCAAGCATTTCACGGAGCTGAAGCAAATTACCCAATGTTAGAAAAGATCGCTTTCGCCCTAGTAGTCACTTCTAGAAAACCGCGCCACTACTTTCAGGCACATCCAATTGTCGTCATGATAGACCAACCGATAAGAAAGATGATGAACAAGATAGATGTAGCAGGGCACCTCATCTAATGGGCTATAGACATTGACTAGTTCGACATAAAATATTAGCCTTGGGTAGCAATCAAAGCCTAGGTCCTTGCTGATTTAATTGCAGGATTCACTTACCTTGAAGAAGAAGAAGAGCCCCAAAAGAAAACATGGATGGTCCAGATAGATGGGTCCGCCACCAAAAAGGCCGGAGGAGTGGGTATGGTTCTTATATCACTAGAAGGAGAAATCTTGAAGTACGTGGTCGAATTACAGTTTCCAACAACAAACAATGAAGCCAAGTATGAAGACCTTCTAATAGGATTAAGCCTAGCAGGAGTCCTCGAAGACAAGACCCTCATCGTCCAAGTCGATTCTCAACTTGTAGTTGGCCAGGTAAAAGGAGACTATGAAGAGAAGGAAGAAAGAATGCAGAAGTATCTGAAGATTATCAAAGAACTTCAATAATACTTCAACAATGTTGAGTTCCAACAAATCCCTCATGCAAAGAATACTGAAGTTAACTTCTTAGCACGTCTAGCCTTGTCAGTTAAAGACGGCATGTCTTCAGAGTTATGCATGGAATAGGGGACAACCCAACACTAAGGGAGAATAGGTGATAAAGATACAATAACAAGACGAATGGATGACTCCCATCGTCCGTTATTTGAAATAAGGACGACTCTCAGAAGAAAGGAATGAAGCACAGAAGGTACAAATTATAGCTGCTCACTTTATCCTTATTAACAATGCCCTCTACAGATGAGGACACTCTCTCCCCTATCTCCCTTGTGTTAACAAGGAAGAAGCCAACTACGTACTTTGAGAGATACATGAAGGGGTTTGCGGGAACCACGCAGGAGCAAGATCTTTGGCGGGAAAAGCACTTAGAGCAAGATATTACTGGCCAACGCTATAGAAGGATGCAAATGACCTTGTCAAAGCATGTAACCAATGCCAACGCTTCGCGAACGTCCAAACGAGATCAGGTAAGCCAATGTCGCCGATAATCACTCCATGGCCTTTTGCTCAATGGGGGATCGACATAATGGGACCATTCCCTATAGGAAGGAAGTAGTACAAGTACCTCATCATTGAAATCGACTACTTCACAAAATGGGTCGAAGCCGAGCCAACATTGATGATCACAGAAGCCAAGATCACTAACTTTGTACGGAAGAACATAATCTGTAGGTTCGGCATTCCAAACGTACTCATATCAAACAACGGGAAGCAATTTGAAAACCCCAAGTTTCAAAAATTTTACCAAGATCTAGGCATCAAAAACCACTACTCCTCTCCAAGACACCCTCAAGCTCATGGCCAAACCAAAGTGACGAACAGTATCTTGCTAAAAATTATCAAAACTTGGCTTGAGGGGGCATAGGATGCATGGCTAGAAGAGCTGCCTAACATTTTGTGGGCAAACAGGACGACCACAAGAGTGCCAACGAGAGAAACAACATTCAGACCGACATTTGGAACTGAAGCCGTTATACCAGTGGAAATAAGACTGACAAACATCCGGATCAAAGCATACGAAGAGCAAAGTAACCACCAAGAACTCAACAATAATTTGGATTTGATCAACGAGGTGAGAGACGAAGCTATGAAGCGGATGGAAAATATAAGGGAGTAATGGCCAGATACTACAACAAGAAGGTGAAGGTGAGAAGATTCAACGTCAGTGATCTTGTCCTTAGGAAAGTCTCACAGGCAACAAAGGACTCATCCCAAGGTAAGTTAGGCCCAGTATGGGAAGGACCCTACCAAGTCATTCGCCACTCTAGAGAAGGATCATACTACCTTAAAACCTTGGATGGCCAAGAGCTACCTCGTCCATAGAACATAGAACACTTAAAGAGATACTACCAGTAAGAATAATCCCCAAATATTCCAAAATGCTTACTTTTATTTAGATTTATTCCCTCTTTTTATTATTATTTGCCTTACAAAGATGAAGGAATGTTTTGTATCTCTATCAATAAAACATATGCAGAAGTATTATTTAGGAATTATACATAGCAGATTCTTCCATCACGAACTATTGGCAAAATCGTCATTAATACAAGACATTGAAAAAGTATTAATATGTATTAACAAATACCACTTATGCATGAGAAAAGTTATTAATACATAACAAGATTGTCAATTATACATGACTTAAAATGAAGTTATTAATACATAACAAGATCGTCATTCATACATGACCTAAAGTAAAGTTATTAATACATAACAATATCGTCATTCATACATAACTTAAAATTATTAATACATAACAATATCATCATTCATACGTGACTTAAAGTAAAGTTATTAGTACATAACAAGATCGTCATTCATACATGACTTAAAATAAAGGTATGAAAACATAACAACTTCATCATTTATACATGACTTAAAATGAAATTATTAGTATGTAACCAAACCGTCATTCATACATGACTTAAGAAGAACTTTTAATTCATAACAACACTGTCATTCATACATGACTTAAAGAGAAGTTGTAAGACTTGGGAAAAGTTTAAGTTGTTAACACATAACTTAAATCACCATTTAGGCATGACTTAATCAACATATGGCATAGCGTCATAAAAACAGTTGCCAAACCAATTAAAGGATAAAACATTCATACATTTGGATAGACAAGCCCAAGAATAACGTGCTCAAATTAACGAGTCCCAAAAATAACAGTGTTTTAACCTTACAATTTTTTTTAAAAGGAATTTTTCTAAGGCAAAGTAGAAGATGACGGATCAACATGAATAGCTTTGTTAGCAGCAACCATTTCACCACCTTCTCCAACCCTCTCTGTAGATTGATGATCAGATAACACCTCATTTACAATGGCTTCCATATCAAGATCGGCGAAGTCTAGCTCTGGATGATGCTTGGCTAGGTATTTTCTGAAGAGTTCAAAACCTTCCACGTAGTAGTCGCACAACTTGTCCGAGTACTCGTCAGATGCCATGAACTTCTCCACTGCCTCTATCCCTGCCTTTTTAACCTTCGAAAGAGCCTCGTCTATCTGCTTATCTTCCAACTTTGAGAAAGCCTTCTCAGTATCATTGCTCTTCTCCAGAATCATCAGACGATCCTTGACCTTCATGGCTTTATCAATAAGAGCAGTGATTTGGTCCTTCAGCGACTTGTTCTCGGTTGAAAGAGACTTGGTCTTGGATTGAGCCTTAGCCAACTTTCCATCATAATCCAAGTACTTCCCCAAAATGTACAAGGATTCACCTAACACCTACAAAGAAGAGAATGAAGCATGAGAAAGCAAAACAAAGCTAAAAAAGAAGAAGGCATCCTTTCACAGTTCGTACCTACATAACCTTGTGCGCATGAGACGACGTCAACTCATGTGATGGTCTCACCCCCAAAGGAGAAAGATCGTCAACGGATATCACTTCATGGGCCATCAGCACTGCGGCTCCTACATCATCCCAGAAAGAACCCGAGAAAGCCTTGTCCTTTTTCTTGGCTTTGGAAGCACCACCAGTAGAGGCAATCAACTTCAGAGAAGAGGTAGGCGAGGTTAGATGCTGGGGGACAGACATAGTAACGGGCGAAGTCACCATGGGATCGTCCTTAGATGGCTCCGCATCCTTCTGGCGTTTTCTCTTCAAAAGGCCACCAGTCAGGCTAGCCTTAGCCTTCTTCTCTTGAACCTCAGCCAATTTGGCTTGTTGAATCTAGTCGTCATTCCTATAAAAAAAAAAAGTGAAGGGAAATAAGCGCAAGTACATTAAGTCTACCTAAATGACGATTCAACAAACTTACTCTTCTTGACGATCTCAACGTTCCTTCAAACGTGCTTGGAAGGCTCTAGTCTAAGGAAATGTAGAAAAAGAGATTGAGGAGAGATGAGCTCGTCAAAATCCTTGACTGTCTCAAGATATTCTCTAACTTTCTTAACACGAGCGTGGTCCTTCCTTTTTAGACGAGGATGAGTGGAAGCTGCAAAAAAAAAAAATATATATATTAACATCAGCATCACAAACATCTGGAGAATTAAGTGCGTAAAAATAAAATAAAGTGAAACATGCACCAGACACAAGAGTTCCCCAACTACGAATCAGCTTGGGGGCATCGTCTAGGCCTTCACCCGGAACCAAATCCCAACCATTGCCAGAAATGAAGAAGAAATTGGTTTTCTAATTTTGGAGAGAATAGGGGGAGTCAAGAATCAACCTTAAGCTATTACCCCATGGCTTAAATTCCCTATAGCTCGGGTCCTTGGATTTTCGAAGGCGATAGAAGTGTAGAAACTCGTCTATACTAATGATGTCTCCATCATTAGTAGACATCCATATCACCATACAACATAACACTATCGTCCACGAGTTTGGTACTAACTGGGATAGGGCAAGTTATAAAAGGAAGAAAAGCTCTTTGATGAGGGGATGGACTGGAAAATGGAGCCCACTGACTAAGTCAGCTTCGTAAAAGCACACTTTGTCAGCACAGGAGTGACAGGCCCTATCGTCACTATTTGGTATCCTAATTTTTACAAAGGAAGGGAATTGGAACTTATCCCTGATCCTCTTCTCATCCTTCTCCTTAAGAGAACAACGTATACTCCAAGCCATATGTGGAGTAGAAGGAGAAGTGACTTCAAGGACACCACGATCCTTGGACGAAGACAAACCCGTCTCGAGCTTGCTAGACCTAACCTCACCTTCCTTTAACATTGTCAAAGATTGGGCGATCCTTATAGAACGATGAACTAAGGGAAATAGGAAAAGCAAAACCGATCTATATGGACAGTTCTTCTCTACAAACAACCCAACTCTAGGACATTTTCTACCTACAATCCCAAGTAAATTACGCAATCAAGCAAAGAAAAAAGAAACTGTGGGACAATCCGACCAAACTAAGGAGTAATCTACCATAAAAGAACAAAACCAGTGGAGGAAACGAGGAAGAGTCAAGAAGATGAAGAACTCCAAAGTAGATGAAACGCCACAAAGAAAAAATTGAACAAAGAATGAAAAGAAAAGGAAGGAAAAGACATGAAATAAGTAGGGGTCGTGTAAGGGAAAATCGAGGAAAACTGACACGACAAGGACATCTTGACGATACATGTGGTGTGCAACAGACAAGACATCATTTCGCAATAAATGCGTCGAACATAGAACATGAAGCGACGGGCGATTATGTTCCTACCTCGTCTCGAAGACGAGAACACGAATAGGAGTGCAGTTGATGAGTCAAAAATAACATGGGATCGTCATTCCATGTCAAATGACGACCCGAGCGACATTTATTGCGCACATTGATGATGAAAAGTAACGGGTGGAGCAATGGTAACAAGTGAGCTGTGTACTTTAGACAAGAAACAACTATAAAAGGAAGGGACAACACAATCCAAAGGTACACACAAATACTCACCCAAAAATCACTCCAAGTCATTTTTCTCTCTGAATCATTTTTCTTCCTTTCTGACTTAAGCATCAGAGTGTTTTTGGAAAATACCACACCGATGTATTACACTTCTTTCTAAAGCTTTCTTGTAGGTTTGGACCAGAGCCATGACCCATCATAGGAATGTCCATCCAGTGAGACGAGGTCCTCAACTTAGTGATTTTTTGCATCATCACCTAGTGTGGGGCTCATTTATAATTGGACTTGGGTTGGGTTTTTTGAAAACATGGGGAAAAAGTTTTGTAATGCAAGTTCCAATGTACTTTTCAATATTTTCAATAAAATGAATTCTGATTTGGCTTACTTTGATATGTCCTATAACATTAAATTCTGCACTTAAATTATTTAAATGAATTTGAAAATGAAATTAATAAACAATTGGAAAAGAAAATTGAACCTATGGAACCAACTCTTGAAACTATTAATTTGGGCAATGATGTGAATCCACGCTTAATTAAAATTGGCTTAACTCTAAATGAAAAAAAAAAGAAAAGACCTTCAAGAACTCCTCATGGAATTTCAAGAGGTATTTGCATGGTCCTATGAAGATATGCCTAGAATTGACCCCGAGATAGCTTAGCATCACATTGATACTCATGATCACATGGTGCCCATCAATGAGGACCAAATGACTCTTAAAAATCCAAGAGGAAGTCACTAAGCAATTAAAGGTGGGGTTCATCAAACCCGTGCACCAAGCCAAATGGATAGCCAATGTCATCCCCATACCTAAGAAGGATAAGAAGGTGAGGATGTGTGTGGATTTTAGGGACTTAAACAAGGCATGCCCTAAGGGTGACTTTCCTTTCCCTTACATTGATGTCTTAATGGAGAACACAGCAGGAAGTGCCTTAATGTCTTTCATGGATGGTTCCCAAGGACATCACCAAAACCACCTTCACTACCAAATGAGGAATCTATTGTTACACAGTGATGCCTTTTGGCCTCAAGAATGTTGGGCCAAGCTACCAAAGGATGGCTACGACCTTGCTACATGATATGATGCATAATGAGGTAGAGGTGCATGTTGATGATATGATAGTAAAATCCAAGGATAGAGGTAGCCACACCATAAACTTGAGGAAGTTCTTCGAGAGGATTAAAGAATATATATTGAGGTTGAATCCACAAAAGTGCACCTTTGGAGTGATCGCCAGAAAATTGCTAGGCTTCCTAGTGAGTGATAAATGGATAGAAGTTGACCCATCTAAGATTAAAGCCATATTGGAGATGCCTTCGCCCAAAAGTGAGAAAGAGAGTAGGGGTTTCATAGGTTGATTGCAATACATTAGTCGATTCATTGTCAAGCTCACCTCTACTTGTAAGCCCATCTTCAAACTCCTAAGAAAGAATGAACCACACACATGTAATGAGGAGTGCCAAAAAGCCTTTGAACTTATCAAGGAATATCTCCTCCACCCACCTATCCTAGTGCCTCCACAATATGGAAAATCCTTACTCCTATACCTTTTTATCATAGGAGATGCGGTTGGAAGTATGCTTGCACACGAAGACGACGACAAGAATGAAAGGGCCATATATTATTTAAGCAAGAGGTTCCATGATTATGAGACTAGGTACACTCCATAGATAAGTCATGCTTTGCACTTTTTTAGGCTATACAAAAATTGAGACATATCGTCTTATCCTTCCAGATATGGGTGGTAGCAAGAATGGACCCATTGAAATATCTCTTTGAGAAAACCGCTTTGAGTGGAAGATTGTCAAGATGGTTGATCTTGTTGGCAGAATTTGATTTGAAGTATGTGGCTAGGAAAAATATCAAAGGAAGCGTCGTGTTAAATTTCTGTGTCGAAAATCCTTTAGAGGGGGAGGATGGTAAAGTAGACTTTCTAGATGAGGACATTTTGCGTTAAGTCAGGGGCATAGAAGATATACTTTGATGGAACCGTAAACCAAAATAGGAATGGGATAGGAATACTCTTGATCACTCCCGAGGGATCTCACATACCTTTAGCAATCAAGTTAAACTTTCAAGTAACAAATAATATGGCTGAATATGAGGCTTGTATTGTTAGAATGGAAGCTCTTAGAGAATTGGGGGTAAAGGAGGCTAAAGTCTTTGGAGATTTAACTTTGGTTATAGCTGAAGCATAAAAATTGTGGAAAGTGAAGGCAGAACACTTAAAGCCTTATCAACAATACTTAGAGGACTTGACCAAGACCTTTGATAAGATTGTGTACACAGCCATCCCTAGAGTTCAAAATCAATTTGCAAATGCCTTAACTACCTTAGCTTCCATGGTTGAAATACCCA
The DNA here is from genome assembly GCA_033629205.1 of Lithocarpus polystachyus. NCBI lineage: Eukaryota > Viridiplantae > Streptophyta > Magnoliopsida > Fagales > Fagaceae > Lithocarpus > Lithocarpus polystachyus. Next base: position 53,605,143 of record CM066164.1, on the reverse strand, counting down.
AGGGAGTATGGACATGACCCTTGGAGATTGAGCAAAGTTACGAGGAAGTGTACGAAGGGAAAATTTAAGCTTTTGTAATAACCGTAGAGGAAGAGGAACTTCCGTGGTACTATAACATCATAAAGTTCTTGGAACTAAGGGCGTATCCGGATGGTGCTGACAAGAGAGAATGTCGTTCCATTAGGATGATGACAACTCAATACATCCTATATGGGGGATAACTTTATAGAAAAACCTATTATGGCATACACCTTCGTTACTTGAAGAAGGAAGAAGTCGAGAGAGGAATGGAAGAAGTTCATCAAGGGATTTGTAGCCCTCATATGAATGAGAGAATGTTAGCCAAGAAAATTTTAAGAATAGGGTACTTCTAGAATACAATGGAGACTGATTGTGTGGACTATTTGAAGAGTTGTCGTGATTGTCAAACACACACCGACTTGAACCATGTACTACCTAGTGAGTTGTATAGCATGACTTCTCCCTGGCCATTCTCGGTTTGGGGCATAGATGTGATTGGAAGGATAGCCCCTAAGGCTTCAAATGGGCATGAATACATTTTGGTAGCAATTGACTATTTCACCAAGTAGGTAGAAGCAGCCTTTTACTCCATATTGAAGGCTAAGCATATGGCTCATTTCTTAGAAAACAACATCATCTGTCGGTTCGGGGTGCCCCAAGAGATCATTTCTGATAACCGTTCCCACTTTGAGGGTGGGGTTCGAAGGATCATGAAGTTGTACAACATTAAGCATCACGAGTCTTCACCATACCGACCACAAGCTCATGGGGCCGTAGAAGCATCTAATAAGAATGAGAAAAACATCCTAGCCAAGATGGTAGGGACATACAAAGATTGGGTTGAGAAACTTCCATTTGCCTTATGGAGTTATGGAACTTCTATTCGTACGTCGACTGGTGCAACACCTTACTCTTTGGTTTTTGGTAGCGAGGTGGTGCTTCCTATTGAGGTGGAGATACAATCTTTAAGAGTATTGGTGGAAACCAAGGTCCTAGAAGAGGATTTGACAAAGGCGAGATATGAACAATTGATTCTGATAGATGAGAAGACAGCTAGAGCACAATATCATGCACAAGGGTACCAAAAAAGGACTGCTAGGGCATTTAATAAGAAAGTGAAACCAAGAAATCTTAAAGAATGAGACTTAGTCCTAAAGGTGCTTAGAGATGAGACTTTTGATCGAAGAGGAAAGATGAAGCCAAGATGGTCTGGGCCATTTTTCATTAAGAAGATCATGTCTGAAGGTGCTACAAGAATCACAGATTTAGATGGGGAAGAGATGCTTTGCCCGATCAACATGGATAGACTCCGAAAATACAACATATAGAAAGCAAAAAAAAAAAAAAAAAAAAAAGAAAAAAAAAAAGAAAAAAGGAAAAAGCCTACTAGGTTGAAAACCTAAAAGGGCGACCTAGGCAAAAATTAAGGCAAAAGAAGCCCACTAGATTGATAACCCGAAAGGGTGATCTAGGCAATAGTTAGTGGAAAAGATCATGGGCATGGTGAAAATTCTTGAAGGGACGTCATGAGTAAAAATTACATGGCAAAGGAAAAAGAAAATAAAAATAAAAAGAATAACAATGAAAATAAGCAAAGATAATAAAAGGAAGTTCTCTCATTGCTCAAATTAAAGGATAATGAGATTGTTTTCATAGGAGATTTGGAATATTCCAATCCTTTATTAAATTCAAAAACAAAAACATGAGAATCATAAAAGTGCAGAAAAGTAAAACATGGGCATATCAAGGTGGTCAATCAGTCCTCTTTACTTTCTTGCTAGTCTTTATGTAAGCCTTCTCATCCTTCAGAATCCACTTCATGTCATCCTCCAACCATTGCTTGTACCTTGTAGTGGGGTAGATGTATTTGGGAAGAACGATGTCTTTCGTCACCCTATGATGTAGCCAGGCCTCACTGATCTTGCCCAAAATCCTATTGGTGAAAATTGCGGTGTGGAAGGCCCCCTCATCATCAGGAGCTTCTTTATACTCTCCAAATTGCCTTGAGATATGACAAGTGGAGTAGTAAGCGCAGCATCGAAGCCCAACTAAAGTCACACAGTGGTCTTTGTAGCAACTATGGACCATGCTTGAGATATGCCACCATTCTAGGACCCACTGAATGTCAGTCTCGTTAAGGCGACCCACAAGCTCAATATATGCCTTAAAGCCCATGTCATTACGATGAAGCCGACGGTCCCTAAGGTGCTTAGGGAGGTAGGTACTTAGAGAAACCTGTTGGCCTTTATGCCTTAAAATCCAATTTATTGGCATGTCATGAATAATTAAATAGTTTAATTATATGAGACTATTTATGAATAAACTGATGAGACATTATCTTAGTCCATGAGATGCGTGATTTATGTGAAAAGTCACGGAAGATATAAATCGCAAGTTCTTTATAAACTCAGAATTTTAGTTCGTAGTCGGTGATGAAATTGGGCATTTCATTTAAGAAGACTATAACATATTAACTAAGATGATTTGTCTTGATCATGGAAGCGGAGACTTCTAGTTGATATGTTTTAAGAGTTAAGACATATTCAACTGGACCGCTATGAAATTTATTATTCTCCTAACGACTGTCAAATGAATAATAAATCTCACAACTTCTATTTATATAAACTTTAAATCCTGAGAGAATAATGGACCTGATCATGAGGTGTAGGTTGCTTTGATATATCAGGAGTGAGATCTATAAGTTACGATCAAAACTTCAGTTTGTTGGGCAGTTGTATTTAGTGTTGATGGAACATATATTCTCAAGATGGAACTTATAATCTCTTAACGGAGATATAAAATATTCCCTTGAGATAAGTTTAATGGGTATGGTTATTTAGAGTGTTGGACCTAACCACTTTAGTAAGGAGTTATTAAAGTATATATTTATGGAATTGGATTTCATAAATATATGATGAATAACATAAAGGATTAAATCGAGTACTCAAGGATTAAGATGTAGTAATCTTTAAAGTGGCAGTATATATTCATGACTTTGTATTATTATGAATATTTTAATGAATGGGTTGTATGTATAATAAAGTCTTGGGATATAATTTACTAATAAGGCCTAGAGGGAATTTATATTTATATAGTCGTATTGAATATAATTAATGGTAACTTTAGACTTTTCAAGAGTTGACAAAAAAGCACAAGGCCCATTGGAGCTAGAGTCTTATTTGTTCCTTTTTGGTCCCACTTCAAGCCACATATTAGAGCTAATTGGAATGGTCCAAAAGGCTAGCCTAATTAGATAATCAGTTATATATAAGGAGAGAAACATACAGAATTTTAGAAGTCTTTTCATAAAGGTTTTCATTAAGATCATATAAGGAATGAAATGGTTTGTATGTGTGTGTTGGACACACTTTTATTCTCTCATTGGAAACTGATTGAGAGACCACACTTCTTGGACATTAAGTGGAATTAGAGTGAAGATTAAAAGTGTTCTCAAGTACTTCTAATTTTTTTTTTTTGAAATTCACCACACCAAGGTAAGCTTTCTTGTTCTTAAATTCTGAAACTTATATAGTACATGTTATCAATTGCGAATGAAGTAGATCCGTTAATTTTTTGCTGCGTATGTTTTTTATGTGATACAAACATGTATTTTCCTAAAGAATCATGGGAGGTTAAAGCAACTGAAGTCTCTCTTGTAGTCATATCTAAAAAAAAGAAAAAGAAAAAAAAAAAAAAAGGAGAGAGCATGAGTGAAAAAAAACAACAATGAAAGACAATATAAGGTGCCTCAATGGGTTGAAAACCGAAAGGCAATCCATGCAAAATTAGAGGAATCCCGCTAGGTTGGGAACCTAGGCAAAAGTTAGGGATTATACCTGAAGAAAAAGAGGACTTCTTGCAAAGAAGCTTGGTTCCTTCCTATGAAAGGCATCCAAACCATTAAGGGTCTTTGCCAAAATCAAACCCATTGGGTTACCTCTTTTTATCTCATAAGCTATCATGCACATCCGAAGGTCTACATAATACGAGTTTTGAACCAGAAATACCTTGCAAAAGCACACATGCAAAAGGCACGAAAAAAGTACGAGCGTGGCCTCTCACCCACAGTGAGGGTTAAATTAGAAAAGTACTTAAAACTTAAGGTTGACCTTCCCAAAGACACACCACCTATTTTCCATGGTGGAAGGAATGCCCAGCACAACTTGCAGCAATGAGGGGAGATCCTCGCCCATGGTAGGGAAGATGAGATCATCAATCTTCGGTTCATCCATGATAGTAGCAAATTCCTTGATAGTGGGGCATAGTTCTATTCCGTTGAAGCAAAATACATGCTGAGAAGGAACCTAGTAGTTGGCAGTAACACAAAGAAAAGGCTTATCCACCCTAGTTTGATGGTAAGGGAAGATGCAAGAAAGACAATAGGGAGCAATGGAATCCTTGAAACTGGGACCAAGCTTCCTAATCCAAGTAGAGACATCAAGAGGAGAGTTTTCTGCCATTGGGAGACCTTAAAAAAGCATTCTCTCGGTTGGAAATACGTGGGTGAGGGTTTTGAACTCAAATGGCTACTTTTATTCTTAAGTGAGTCAGTTAGGGTTTTTCTAATTTGCGTCCCACGTACGCATAGTCAGCCTTGCGTATGCAAAGTTAAAACTGCGTATGTAGGCCCATCCTTATGTATGCATGACGCTGGGCAGAAGCCTATTCTCCCCTGTTTTGAGCATGGTTTTCACTTCAAGGCATTCCTAGGGTTCCTACAGCCTAAAAGAATCATTCAAGACACATTCCAAGCACAAAATTACAAGCATCCAAGAAGCAAAGTTGTATAGAAACATACAATTCATCACATATCTTGTAAATTAAGTGCTAAGTTCCAATCAAAAGCATAAGTGTAAAAAGATGTTCTTAAATACAATCTTTTGTCTCAAACTTAAGTCAAAATGTTTGCAAAAGGGAATAAAAAACATTAAAAGCAAAAAAGAAGAAAAAATCTTTGTGTTGTACGCTTATATGTGTGTTAAACTGTAGGTAATCAATAGTGCCGCCACTTCCTTGGTTGGTAGCTAGAAGTCGCCTCCGAGTCCTCCTCTTCACCATCGTCATCATTCTCACCACCGCCTAGATGGGCCACTCCTCCAAGACCATACATCTCCCTCGAGTAGTTGAGATTCACAGCTAACCACACCAACTCCTCATACTCTTGGATAGTGGGCTGTAATTCAAAGAAAGAAGGGTTAGTGACTGAAACAGAAAAAGAGGAATGGCAAAAAGAAAAGGACAAGAAAGAAAAAGAAAAAAAAGAAAGACCTCACCGCTCAAGTGTTGGGTGGGAAGGGATAGCCTATAACATTAGGATTACAGGGCATGGCACGCTCTTGAGCAAAGCCATCAAGGCTATAAGCATAGACCGTCCAAGGGAGATGTGGAGGGTCAATGGGCTTACCAGTTGCAAGTCCCCCCTATTACAATATCCCACATTAGAAGTCATGACAAAAAAAAAAAAAAAAAAGAGAAGAAAAAGAGACTGAGCATATACCTGAACAGTATGGGAAGGCATAAGGTGAGTAATGTTGAACTCCTCATAGTCCAACCCCTCAAGAAGTTGCTTGGCATAGGAACCATCGTTCCCTTATGAGTTGTGTTCAGCATCAGTCATGGGGTGTGAGGCAAGCATGAATTGAGGAGGGTCCATCGGAATCTGTGGGCCATCCTTACCCACTAATTGACACCTCACCTGCTCTGCTAGATACAGTGCCCTCAAGCCCGCTCCTTCAAGGGGTTGGGTAATCTCTAAATCAGTGAGAGTGGCAGGCTTTAAGTCTCGAGTAGTAGGAAGGGGTTGGCCGGCCCATGGGGCCCAAGTTAACCTATAATGGCACAAGGTTAGAAGAAGAGTATTTTAAAGGAAATGTATGAACAACTAGAACACTTAAACTTACCGCATCTGAAGTTAACCTGGGCCCTCACTTGAGGAAACTCCCTCAGAACTAGATTGGTGCCTGGAGTTATGAGGCCATACCTAACAACTCACCATTGTAAAGGAAGCAAAAGCCACAGGTTAGATAAAAGATGAAAGATTGCAAGATGATAGATGCAAGATGACAATTTTCGAGATAACACAGTTTGCAAGACTATAAGCTACAATTGAAAGTGAAAAGAATGAAAAGATAACTAACCTCATAAAGCTTTCAAGGCCCCACAAGTTGTCGCAAGGTGCCTCGGTTGAGAGTATCTAGAGTGGAGTAGAGATAGGTAAGACATGCCTGGCCTTAGTTGGCCCTTTATGCATCTCCAAAGTCCTGAAAGAGGGTCAACCACCTCAACGACACCGTTTGCCCACCAATGGCAAAGAGATAAGCCCTCAACAAGTGGAGAAGGAAAGCCCTAGCCATACAGACATACTCCTACGTGGTCCTCACTCGGAGGAACATGTAATCCAATACCAAATCAAAGTAGTGGATGGTCTAAGTGGAGTATTTCCTCCCCAACATGTCAAGACCAAGTTGCATGCTCGACACACCATCCAAACTGATGATGGCCCCTTTGAAGCTATGACTAGTAATGCAGTAAAAGTCGTAAGGAGTAACCGTCATCACCCGCCCAGCCATATGAAAGGTGTGGGTAGTGTCCCACCACATCTCATTGAGGCATTGCACCAAAGTAGCACTCACAGACTTCTTCGAAAGAAGACCAATGACAAGCTAGAAGCTCGCCTTTCAAATATAGCCCCTAGTTTCAAGGACAAGAAGGTTGTACCACTCCACCACCTTAATGGTGCTTCCCTTACCAATATGAAGGGATGATGACTGCAAAGAAGAAAAATGACATTAGATTCCTGATTTAAGCAAAATTTGGAAAATATGATGTTTTGATGCAAGAATGAAGATGAAAAGAGGGATATAGAGACATTCGGATGCAAAAATGACAAAAAGGTGTGTTAGGATTGCAAATGGAAGTGAAATAAATGAGAAATAATTGAAAATGGGCAAAGTAGGGCTTCCGACAGATGTCTCATGTACACAGGTCAAAGCCTACGTACGCAGACAAGACCCCGTGTACGTAGGATCATTCCTACATTTGCAAAGCCTTAAGAACAGACGCATGTATGCAAGACCAGAGCTGTGTATGCAGGGCCGAGCCCACACACGCAACAACATAGACAGAAGCAGCTCTTTGACATTTTCAAAGATGCATTACCCAAGATCAATCTTGGGCATGTTCCTACCTCTCTAAAGATGTCAGGTTTTCATCTAAACCTATCCCAAAGAAAAACCCAATCATTTACATGGCCAAGAACAAATTGAAATAGAAGATCAGAGGAAAACTTAAAAATGAGAAAAAGTTTGAAAACTTATAGATTCAGTCATGGGAATGTGATTCTCTGGCCGGTATGTCAATGGTGGAGACCCCACTAATCTTGTTACTCCGCTCCAGCAGGTAAGATGGAAGGCATCAGAAGATAGGAAATAGAAGGACTTCTTGGCCTTGGGTGCCATTAGAGAAGATGATGAGAGAATGAGAGAAAATGAGAGAATGGGAGAATTAGAAAGTGAGAGAAAGAAAGAAGGGGAGGAGGTTTTTCTAGAGAGAAAAGGAAGAGTTATGGAGAATATGATAAGATGAAGGAGATTAAGAAGAAAAAGAAACGGTTGGTAACCATTGGGAAAAATGAAAAGGCTTCACACACTGGATGGCTAAACTACGTGTAGTTTAGGCCTCACCACTAAACTACGTGTAGTTTAGTCATAAATAGTATATAAAAAAATATTTATTTCAAAAAAAAAAAAGAGAGAGAGAGAGGACTTCTCAAGATCACCCCAATTAAGGAACAAAATTATCAAAGGACTCCTTAGAGAGTTGTAAAGGAAGCAGAAGCCTCTTCCCTAAATTAAACACATTAAAAACCATCCCCAGTGGATCAAGCACATCAAGAACCATCTTTTATGATTCAAGTGCATCGAAAACATCATCCTCAGTGAGGGAGCAGAAGACTCTTCCTTAATATTTCAAGTATCTCAAGTAATATCCCCAGTAAGGAAGTAGAAGATTCTTCCTCAAATGAATCAAACCTGAATGTTCAAATAGTGTGAAAAACACTATAAACGTTTTGACCCCCAAAATACAAATTACCAATTCAAGCTTTATATCAAATGATGTACGTGCGAAAAATGAATAAAAGCTTAAAACAGAATTGATAAACAATCTAAGCCAAATAAAATCACATCCATGGCAGAAATTAAATGACAATGATTAAGGGAAGAGAGATGCAAACACAAGGACAACACAACGATGTGTTATCGAAGAGGAAACCGAAGCCTTCGGCGTAAAACCTCTTCGTTGCCCTCCAAGCGGTTAATAATCCACTAAAGAATGTAGTTGGGATACAAGGATAGCATTAGACCCTCCAAGCCTAATCTACCCAATGTACCTAAGCCCTCCAAGCTCCTACTCCAATGAGGTTATGCCGAACCTATTTCTTTTTTAGCTTTCCGAATTCCGCTATAGCCTATAGCATCAACCAATATGAAATTGGTCCCTTCCTAACTGCTTCCCAAAGCACCAAATAACCTTCTCACAGATATGGGTATGGTGAGAAAAGGATTTGGGTAATGTGCCTTTCAAGGATCTAGCAATGGAGAGGGTGAGAGTAGAGGAATTTGAAGAGTCACAATGTAAAGATTGTGGATGAGTCAATCTTGTTTTTCTCTAGGGTTTCTCTCTCAAAATTCTCTCTGGAAGCTCTCTACATTTCGTGGGTATAAGGGGTATTTATACTGAGGTGAGAAAGGAATGTGAAGAATCAGTTTTTCCAAAACAGAGCTGGCTGGCTGGCAACTTGACCTCGCGACTTGAGTGAGTCGCGAGTTCAAGTTGCGAACTAACTGAACGGCCAGATTGGAATTTTTGTCCTGTAGTGCAACAACTGGCACGACTATTCAATTTCTGGTGGCTTGCCAGTTGCGAGATCCCTGTGAGATCTAGTCGCGAGTTCTTCTTTGCACGCTTCACTCGTTTACAACATATGGCGGCTTGACAGTCGCGATACACTCGCGAGATCCGCGAGTCCCTGTTCTGCTGCACAGTCTTGAGCATTTCTTCACACTTTCTCCCACACTACCCTTACATGATTCCCACCTAAATACAGGGTTTCTAAGTGCTGAAATACAAGCAAATTGGCACGGAATAAAGCCAACAAAATGGTTGATAAAATTAAACCTTGCAAAACCTATCAAAAATCATCACAATACAGGAAGTAGAAGACTCTTCCTCAATAGTATCAAGCACCATCCTCATGGAAGAGGCAGAAGATTCTTTCTTGATGGACTTAAGCACATTAAAGCAATCCCCATAGAGGAGGCAGCAGGTTCTTCCTCGATGGCCCTAAGTACATTAAAGCAATCCTCATAGAGAAGGCAGAAGATTCTTCCCCAATGGACCGAAGCACATTAAAGCAATCCCTAGTGAGGAAGCAGAAGATTCTTCCCCAGTGAATCCCATACACCAAAAAATCCCTAGTAAGGAAGCAGAAGATTCTTTCTCAAATTCCTCCATGAACCACGTTGGAAGCAAAATATTCTTCCCTAATGGATAATACATCTACACTACTCCTAAGCAAGTTTCTCATCTCTAAGCAAGTCATGAGAGGAAGAAGATTCCTCCCCATGCACTTCTACTCCTCAGCGAGTTTTCACCATCCCTTACAGATCCAACAATCAAGGCCACTCGTGCACATATCCTCCGGGAATTGAACACGTAGGAATAGTAGGAAAATGTAGAGATAGTGATAGAGAAAGAGACCAAGGTCAACCTGAGGCAAGAGCCTCACTAGAAAAGGTAGAGAAAGAAGTGAAGAAGACAAGAGGAACAAGTCTCCGAAAGAAGTTTGAGGCAAGTGTTGGGATTAGTGCCCTTAAATCCTATTGTATGATGCTATATATGATATTATGTATGACATTATGTATGACTTAATATTGTGATTAATAAAGTTGTTTTATTATTATCTAAAATAATGGTAACATGAATATTCAGACATTATCATATAGTCCATGAGATGCATAGTATGTGATTTATGTGAAAAGTCACAGAAGATATAAATTACAAGTTCTTTGTAAACTCAGAATTTTAGTTCATAGTCGGTGATGAAATTAGGCATTTCATCTGTGAAGACTATAACATATCAACTAAGATGATTTGTCTTGATCATGGAAGTGGAGACTTCTAGTCGATGTGTTGATATGTCTTAAGAGTTAAAACATATTGAACTGGACCGTTGTAACGTTTATTATTCTCCTAACGACTGTCAATTGAATAATAAATCTCATGATTTCTATTTCCACAAACTTTTAATCCTAAGAGAATAATGGACCTAATCATGAAGCGTAAGTTGCTTTGATATATCAAGAGTGAGATCTAAAGTATCGGTCAAAACCTCAGTATGTTGGGCAGCCACATTTAGTGTTGATGGAACATATACTCTCAAGATAGAATTCAGAGTCTCTTAACGAAGATACAAAATATTCCCTTGAGATAAGTTTAATGAGTTTGTTATTCTGAATATTAGGCCTAACTACTTTAGTAAATAGTTACTAAAGTATATATTTATGAAATTGGATTTCATAAATATATGATGAATAACTTAAAAGATTAAACCGGATACTCAAGGATTAAGATGTAGTAATTTACAAAGTGACAGTCTACTTTCATGACTTTATATTACTACGAATATTTTATGAAGGGGTTGTATATACAATAGAGTCTTGGGATATAACTTATTAATAAGGCGTAGAGTACAATTATATTCATATAGTGGTATTAAATATAATAAATGGTAACTTTGGACTTGTCAAGAGTTGACAGAAAAGCCCAAGGCCCATTGGAGCTAGTGTCTTATTTGTTCCCTTTTGGTCCCACTCTAAGCCACACACTAAAGCCCAATTAGGAAGGCCCAAAAGGCTAGCCCAATTAGATAATCAGTTATTAAGGGAGAAACATACAAAATTTTTAAAAAAGAGACATCTTCATGAAATGGAATGTATGTGAGTGTTGGACACTCTATCATTCTCTCTAGAGCATACATACATAATTGATTAAGAGACCACACATCTTGGGCGTTAGTGGAATTAGAGTGAAGATTAAAAGTGTTCCCGAGTATTTATCATCTTTGGTTTTGAAATTCACCGCACCAAGGTACACTCTCTTGATTTTAAATTTTGAAACTTACATAGTGCATGTTATCAATTGCGAATGAAGTAGATCCGTTAATTTTCTGTTGTGTATGTTTTCTATGCGATACAAACATGTTTTACCATCAAATGGTATTAGAGCGGTCTTCAATTCCAATCTGTATAACATATTTTGTGAGTTTTAGAATTAGAGATAATAGTTTCATAATGCTAGAAGATTATATTTGCATTTAATTTTCTGCATGGTTGTTGAAACAATGTTTTGATAAAAACTGATATTGATGTTATGATGTTGTTTAAATTTGAATTTAAGTATGTTAAATTGAACTTCAAGGCTATAGCATAAATTGAATTTAGTTTTGATATCAATTTCTGTCTATCATGTTCATATGATGGTTGTTAGTTCATGAAAAGTCATTAAAAACTGCCTTAGAAAAATTCTGGAAATTCAAAATTCGCGAAAATTGATCGATCAAGAAGAAATCGAGCATCCAAAACCTTTCTCGATCGATCAAGACTGGAATTTGAAAGGCTCGATCGATCGAGAAGCGATCGAGAATCGGAATTCAGAATTTTTCTAAGTGTTTTTCACATGTATAAAGTGCAAGGCTGTGTGTAATTCGTTTATGCATGTTTACAGATTAAAAACCTTTAATTTAAAACATCTAGTGGGAGAGAGATACAAGGGTTGCATCTCACGGCCTCCATTGTCAGTTTATAGTAGTGTGATTAAGCACCTCGCCTTGGCGTATATGCCTTGCTCCCTTCAGAGGGTGTTTAATTCATGGTACTACAGGTTAAACTTCTTTATGATGGATGAAGTGTGTTTTTAAATTGAGAATGACCACGCTTCCTTGGAGTTACTTGGTGACTCACATTAATTCTAGGCAATAGTGTACACTAGACTATATATAATGTTAACCTCCCTTCGGAGCTATGTCATTATTACTTAGAGGCTAAAGGAAAAGTGGAAAATTATTTTTGTTTAGTAAGAGTTACCATGATAGCATTAATAATGAGGATAATCCTCGCTTAATCATAGTGATTGGTATTGTTAGGATATGTGCCCTTAAATCCTATTATATGATGCTATGTATGACATTATGTATAACTTAATGTTATATTTAATAAAGTTGTTTTATTATTATCTAAAATAATGGTAACATGAATATTTGGACATTATCATATAGTCCATGAGATGCATAGTATGTGATTTATGTGATTTAGTCACGGAAGATATAAATCACAAGTTCTTTGTAAACTCAGAATTATAATTCGTAGTCGGTGATGAAATTGGGCATTTCATCTGCGAAGACTATAACATATTAACTAAGATGATTTGTCTTGATCATGGAAGTGGAGATTTCTAGTTGATATGTTGATATGTTTTAAGAGTTAAGACATACTGAACTGGACCGCTGTGAGATATATTATTCTCCTAAAATGAATAATAAATCTCACGACTTCTATTTGCATGAACTCTTAATCCTGAGAGAAAAATGGACCTGATCATGAAGTGTAGGTTGCTTTGATATATCAGGGGTGAGATCTAAAGTCACGATCAAAACCTCAGAATGTTGGGCAACTATATTTAGTGTTGATGGAATATATATTCTCAAGATGGAATTCATAATCTCTTAATGGAGATATAGAATATTCTCTTGAGATAAGTTTAATGGTTTTGGTTATTCAGAGTGTTAGGCCTAACCATTTTAGTAAGGATATACTAAAGTATATATTTTTGAAATTGGATTTCATAAATATATGATGAATAACTTAAAGGATAGAACCGGTGTAACACCCGTCTCATTTAAATTTAATTTAATCACTTCTAGAGAGTAAATTTGATAAATTGCTTATTTATTTTGGAGGAAATAATTAATTTATATTGTGATTTTTATAATAATATCAATATTAATATTAAGGGGTAACGTGAATAACTATTTTGTGGTCTATTCAAAAAATTAACTATTAGCCTCTTATCAGTTAAGGAAAAGGTTAAAAGGATTTGAACCTTTTTGGATTAGGAGTTTTAGTGTCTTTGGAATTCTTTAGAAGTCCTAGCCTATGTTAACAACCTTATAATGAGTTTAGTGGGAATATAGGTGGGTCTTGGAAGTTTATTTTAGTTGTAGTGGGCTTCTAAATTTTCAGCCCAAGTGAAATTAGCCTTAACCTGAAATAGGCTTCTGAATTTTCAGCCCAAGTGCAACAGCTTTATATGAAAGAAAATTAGGGTTTCTCAAAAACAAAAGAAGAGGAGGCTGTGCACTTCAGGGCAGCCAGCAACTTCATCTTGGTTTTGAGGTAAGCATCATTCTAGGAAAGCCTTTTTTTTTTTTTCTTTTATTTTGCTGGGATTTCATCATTGACATGTTAGTGTTAGGGTTAGTAATAAGTTTGCTGGAATTTCAATTGTGTTTGCTGGAAATTCAATGATGGTTGCTGGAATTTCAATGATAATAATGTATAAATTGGATTGCCGAATATATATATATATATTACAATGATTAGTTCACATGGTTGGCCGAAAGTGGAGATTGGTGCTATTAGGTTTTTATATAAGTATATATATATATATATTACATTATATCATTGTTAGTATAGTAAATGGTCCTTTTGCCACCGTGGTGTTTGGCTATGGCATTGATATTGCAAATGTTTTTATTATTGATGATAATGTCATGGAACCAATTTCTTGGGTGCCGAATTGTGTTTTTTTTTTTTTTTTGACTTTCATATTCACGTTGTTTGGACGAAATGGAAAATTGTAATTTTGGGTTCATATATATGTATATAGGCACATAGGTTATAGGGTTGCTTATGGTAACGTGTTCTTATATAAATATTAGATGTTAGGTTAGGGAATGCTATACTATTATTTTAATCTAGAATAGGTTTGGAGTTATATTAGAAAGACACGTTAAATTTTATCTTGCCAAATCTTCATAGTGGTTGAGGAATTGTTTTATCAAGAGGACTTTGTGGTTATTAAAGAACCTGCCCTTATTGAGTTATCTAATTATTATTTAGGTTCTAGTTGACGTCGTTTCGAGCAATTGAAGTGAAGCTTGGTTTAGCCACTAGAGGTAAGTAGACTTCAACACATGACGTCTCTCAAGACGTATATATTTATATATATATATATATATAATTGTGGTAAAAATATATTTATATATATATACATACACATAATTGCAAAAGTGAAGTTTCAAAGACTTATACCATTGTTAGTGCTTTATACATACTCAAACTCTATTATTTATTGTATATTATTGTGAAACTGTATATGTCAAGAGTGTTTCAAATGGTCAACTAGACAGTCTGCAACCTTTGCCAACACAGGGTTAAGTGTTGGTCTTCGGCCGAAGTAGTGTTAGTGTGGTGTGGTGCAGTGTTATTGTTGCTCTTCGGAGCTAGTGTTGCCTCTTTGAGGTTAGTGTTATTGTTCCCATGGGAAATCACCCACCGAGTGTTTAGCAGCTTTTGTCTGTGTTTGACTAATATTTTTCATATTGAGTTACTGTTTATTTACTACTGTTCTTTTAGGGGGAAAATTGCTTATTTTCAAAATAAAATTGTTTCTACCTATTTGGTGCATATTGGCATATAAATGTGGTCGTTATTTTATTAATGTTTACAGTGTTATAGTGAAGTGTTTTATTTTAACAGCTTTATAGAATATATTATATTACAGTTTAAACTAATTTTAATTGTATCGTGATGACTATATTTTGTCAATGATATTATCGTTTTGTTTTGGAAGACATCCTCATGTTTGTAGTCTCTTATTGAGCCTTTAGCTCACCCCTTTTTCCATCCTTTCAGATTAGAGTTATGGAGTGTCTTTTGGTGGTAGATCAGTGGAGCCTTAGATGGACGACTTCGTTTGGAGCTTGATAGTT
This sequence comes from Lithocarpus polystachyus, assembly GCA_033629205.1. Lineage (NCBI taxonomy): Eukaryota > Viridiplantae > Streptophyta > Magnoliopsida > Fagales > Fagaceae > Lithocarpus > Lithocarpus polystachyus. The sequence goes on along the minus strand of CM066164.1, from coordinate 53,590,073 downwards.
GCAGAATTGTTTTAGTAAAATTGTTTCAGGACAATGAGATTATTATTTTGGAACTATTTTGAGATGTTATTTGGAGATTTTACATTCAAAAAGAATATTATTGTTGTTTTGTTTTTATGGATTGTTAAGGAAATCTGATGATATTCAAGAAGTTTATTTGAGGATAAATATTACGCTCTGTTCCATTATGTCATTGTTGATTATTTCTAAGACAGGTTATGCATCTAAATCCTTATTAAGGGTTTGGGGTGTTACAACCGGGTACTCAAGAATTAAGATGTAGTAATTTCAAAGTGGTAGTCTATATTCATGACTTTGTATTACTATGAATATTTTATGAAGGGATTGCATATATAATAAAGTCTTGGGATATAATTTATTAATAAGACCTAGAGTGCAATTATATTTATATAGTAGTATTAAATAAAATTAATGGTAATTTTGGGCTTGTCAAGAGTTGACAGAAAAGCCCAAGGCCAATTGGAGCTAGTGTCTTATTGGATTCTTTTGGTCCCACTCCAAGCCATTTACTAAAGCCCAATTAGAAAGGCCTAATAGGCCAGCCCAATTAGATAATCAGTTAGTTATAAAGAGAGAAATATACAAAATTTTTTATAAGAAAAAAAAGAGACATCATTGTGAAGTGGTGTGTATGTGTGAATGAGGCCACTCAATTATTTTCCCTTGAAAACTGATTGAGAGACCACACTTCTTGGGCATAAAAGTGGAATTGGAGTGAAGATTAAAAGTGTTCCTAAGTACTTCTAATATTTTGTTTTGAATTTCACCGCACCAAGGTATGCTATCTCGTTCTTAAATTCTGAAATTTACATAGTGTATTTTATCAATCATGAATGAAATAGATCCATTTTTGTTGCTTCCGCTGTGTGTTTTGTATGAGATACAAAACCAGTTTTACCAACACGTATGACCTTGCTTCCGAGGAATATTAATTGTGGGATTGGGCTGTTGTTGCATATATTATATTATGGTTTTATTAAGGTTCCATATTATATGTTTATATGCTAAATTGATAATGTCCAGTATACTTATTATATTCATGTTTTTTATTGCATCTTTTAGCCTGCTTGTTACCATTTTTAATCAAAACAAACTGACTTGATCCAATTATGTTGACTGGAAGAGAAACTTGGACATAGTTCTCACTGCTGAAGACAACAAATATGTACTTACTCAACCATGTCCTAACTTTCCCTCATTAGATGCTCCTTTTGAGGAAAAACAGCAATATGAACATTGGCAGAAATCTAATGAAATGGCCAAGTGCTACATCCTAGCGTCCATCTCAATTGTTCTACAGTATCAAATGCAGGATGTAGAACTAGCTTCGGACATTATGCTAAGTTTGAAGGAGATGTTTGGTGAGCAAGGCCGTTCTGCAAGGCAAGAAACCATGAGGCAAATTTATAATACCAAAATGGTTGAAGGTAGTTCAGTAAAGGAACATTGTCTTACAATGATCTCTAATTTGAATACATTAGAAGTTTTAGGTGCTGATATTGATGGAGAATCTCAAGTGGATATTATACTCCAGTCACTACCGGAATCATTCAAGGAATTCAGACTCAATTATAATATGAACAAAAGGATTTATTCATTGTCTGAATTGATGAATGAGTTGGTAGCGGCGAAATGCATCCTTGGTACTTCTAGAGTTAGTCTTGAAGCCAATGTGGGTGAAGCTTCTACTTCTCAACCTAAGTCGAAAGGTAAGGGTAAGAAGAAGAAGAAGAAGAAGAAGGACTTCATTAAGCAAGAGGGTAAACAAATTGCCTTAAGAGTTGTCGACAAAGGAAAGAAGCTGAAAGGAAAATGTTTCCATTGTGGTGAGATAGAACATTGGAAGAGAAATTGTCCAAAATTCAAGGCTGCCAATAAGGGTATGAATAGTTCATTCCTCCTTGAAATATGTTTAGTACAAAATCCCAGGGATTCCTGGTGTGTGGATTCAGGTTGTACTAATCATATCTGCAATTCTTTGCAGGGGTTCCAGGAGACTAGAAGGCTTAATGGAAGGGAATTGTTTCTTACTTTGGCTGATGGGAACAGGATTCCGGTTGTAGTTGTTGGTGTTTATAATTTATGTTTTGAGTCAAGGGTTTTAATATTAGATGACTGTCTGTATGTGCCTAATGTTCGTAGGAATTTAATTTTTGCAACTTATTTGGGTATACACGGATATTGTGTTATCCTTAAAGAAAATGTTGTAAAAAAGAAAAGTAAAGTGTTTATCTGTTCTGGTAATATTGTGGATGGTCTTTATATTTTAACCTCTGATAAGCATAAATTATATAATTCTGAATTAGATAATGACTCACATGTAAATCATTAAAGAGAAAATTTCCTTCTACTAGTGATGCATATCTTTGGCACTTGCGTTTGGGTCATATTAATTCAAATAGGTTCAAATACTGATCAAAGATGGACTCTTAGAGCCATTGGATTTTGATGAATTTCCTGTTTGCAAGGAAAAATGACCAAACGACCTTTTAATGCAAAAGGTAGAAGAGCTCAAGAATTGCTAGAACTAGTACATTCAGATGTATGTGGTCTTATGTCAATCCAAGCAAGAGGTGGCTATGAGTATTTCATTACTTTCACTGATGATTACTCTAGATTTAGTTATGTGTACCTAATGAAACGGAAGTTCGAAGCCTTTGAAAAGTTCAAAGAGTTTAGGGCTGAAGTTGAGAATCAATTGGGTAAACGCATAAAGGTCATTCAATCCGATTATGGTGGCGAATACCTTTTTGGGAATTTCAAGGATTACTTAACTGAAAATGGGATTGTATCCCAATTGAGTGCACCTGGAACTCCACAACAAAATGGTGTAGTTGAAAGAAGGAATAGGACTCTTTTAGATATGGTTAGATCAATGTTGAGTTATTCGACTCTACCAATTTCTTTTTGGGAATATGCCTTGAACACTGTAATGTATCTTCTGAATTTAGTACCTTCGAAGTCTGTTCCTAAAACACTTGTAGAGTTGTGGAATGGGTGTAAGCCTAGTTTGAGACATCTTCATATTTGGGGTTGTCTTGCACATGTGTTGAAAGGAAAGTCTGACAAGTTACAGTCTAAAACAAAAGTTATTTTCTTTGTAGGATATCCAAAGGGAACTGTTGGAGGTTTATTCTTTTAGTCATAAAGATAATAAAGTGTTTGTTAGTACAAATGCCAAATTCTTGGAAAATGAATATATGAATGATTATACTCCTAGAAGTAGAGTTGTTTTGGCTAAAATGAATGAACTTGTAAATGAACAACCAATGCATGTAACTAGGGATGATGTGGTTGTATTAGATACACCATTAGATACTACTCATGAGATGTCTAGTACACAGGTGCCTTGTCGTAGTGGGAGAATTGTTCTGCCTCTTATAAGATTCATAGGTTTAGAAGGGGCTGAATTGGATCCCTACATTTATGAAGAGGCAATGAATGATGTAGATGCACACCATTGGGTCAAAGCTATAAAATATGAATTAGATTCCTTGTATTCCAATCAAGTTTGCGATCTTGTAAAGGTGCCTAACGGCATTAAACCTATTGGTTGCAAATGGGTTTACAAGAGGAAGAGAGCGATAGATGGAAATGTTGAAACCTTTAAAGCAAGGCTAGTGGCGAAAGGGTATACTAAAAATGAAGGTATCGATTATGAGGCAACCTTTTTACCAGTAGCAATGCTTAAATATATCATAATTCTCTTATCCATTGCTGCTTATTATGATTATGAAATTTGGTAAATGGATGTCAAGACTACATTTCTCAATGGCAATCTTGAAGAGGAAATCTATATGATGCAACCGGAAGGTTTCATAGCAAAGAACCAAGAGCATATGGTATGCAAGTTGAAAAGGTCCATTTATGGACTTAAGTAAGCATCTAGGTCATGGAAAATCAGATTTGATCAAGTAATCAAGTCATTTGATTTTGAACAAAATCTTGATGAACCATGTGTGTACAAAAGACATCAAGATAAAGTAGTAATGTTCCTAGTACTTTATGTTGATGATATTCTACTTATTGGAAATGATGTAGGGGTCATGTATCAGTAAAGGTTTGGTTGTCAACCCAATTTGATATGAAGGACTTGGGTGAGGCTAACTTTATTCCAGGGATCAAACTTCGGCGAGATCGCAAGAATAAGATGTTAGGCTTATCACAAGCTAGATATATAGATAAGGTTCTAGAACGGTTTAGCATGCAAAACTCCAAGAAAGGATTACTTTCTTTCAAACATGGAGTTCCTCTGTCTGATGACCAAAGGCCTAAGACACAAGAGGAAGAAAATATGATGAGACAAGTTCCTAATGCTTCTGCAATTGGAAGTCTCATGTATGCCATGCTTTGTACTAGACCAGATATTTGTTATTTAGTTGGCATGGTCTGCCGATATCAATCAAATCCAGGACCAAAACATTGGCAAGTGGTAAAGCATATTCTCAAGTATCTACGGAGAACGAGAGATTATATGCTTCTTTTCCAAAGTGAGTATTTGATTCTCGTTGGCTATACAGATTCAGATTTTCAATCAGATCTTGATTTCAGAAAGTTCACTTCAGGTTGTGTGTTCACCTTGGGAGGTGGAGCCATAAGTTGGAGAAGTGTTAAGCAATCTTGTATTGCAGACTTCACCATGGAAGCTGAGTACGTTACTGCTTGTGAAGCGGCAAAAGAAGCAGTCTGGCTCAAGAAATTTCTTTCTGACCTTTGTGTAGTAAGCATGGGGCAAGTTCCAATCACATTGTTTTGTGACAATAATGGAGCAGTTGCACAATCCAAAAACCCAAGGAATCACAAGAAAGGAAAGCACATTGAGGGAAAGTACCACATCATTTGAGACATTGTTGCTCGTGGAGATGTAGTGGTAGCAAAGATTGAAAGTGCAAATAATCTAGCAGATCCCTTTACCAATGCCTTGCCTCAAAGGACTTTCGAGTCACTTTTGGAGAAAATGGGAGTTAGTTTAGTGCACAACAATCTTTAGCACAAGTGGGAGATTGTTGGGATTAGTGCCCTTAAATCTTACTGTATGATGCTATGTATGATATTATGTACGACATTATGCATGACTTAATATTGTGATTAATAAAGTTGTTTTATTATTATCTAAAATAATAGTAACATGAATATTTTGACATTATCATATAGTTCATGAGATGCATAGTATGTGATTTATGTGAAAGTCATAGAAGATATAAATCACAAGTTTTTTGTAAACTCAAAATTTTAGTTCATAGTCGACAATGAAATTGGGCATTTCATCTGCGAAGACTATAACATATTAACTAAGATGATTTGTCTTGATCATGGAAGCGGAGATTTCTAGTTGATGTGTTGATATGTCTTAAGAATTAAGACATATTGAACTGGACCGCTATAAGATTTATTATTCTCCTAATGACTGTCAATTGAATAATAAATCTCACAACTTCTATTTGCATGAATTCTTAATCCTGAGAGAATAATGGACCTGATTTTGAAGTGTAGGTTGCTTTGATATATTAGGAGTGAGATCTAAAGTATCGGTTAAAACCTCAGTATGTTGGGCAGCCACATTTAGTGTTGATGGAACATATATTCTCAAGATGGAATTCGCTGCCTCTTAACGGAGATACAAAATATTCCCTTGAGATAAGTTTAATGAGTTTGTTATTCTGAATGTTAGGCCTAACTACTTTAGCAAATAGTTACTAAAGTATATATTTATAAAATTGGATTTCATAAATATATGATGAATAACTTAGAGGATTAAACTAGGTACTCAAGGATTAAGATATAGTAATTTACAAAGTGGCTGTCTACTTTCATGACTTTGTATTACTACAAATATTTTATGAAGGGGTTGTATGTGTAATAAAGTCTTGGGATATAATTTATTAATAAGGCTTAGAGTGCAATTATATTCATATAGTGGTATTGAATATAATTAATGGTAATTTTGGACTTGTCAAGAGTTGACAGAAAAGTGTTGATATGTCTTAAGAGTTAAGACATATTGAACTGGACCGCTATGGGATTTATTATTATTCTAATAACTGTCAATTGAATAATAAATCTCACAACTTCTATTTGCATGAATTCTTAATCCTGAGAGAATAATGGACCTGATTTTGAAGTGTAGGTTGCTTTGATATATTACGAGTGAGATCTAAAGTATCGGTCAAAATCTCAGTATGTTGGGCAGCCACATTTAGTGTTGATGGAACATATATTCTCAAGATGGAATTCACTACCTCTTAATGGAGATACAAAATATTCCCTTGAGATAAGTTTAATGAGTTTGTTATTCTGAATGTTAGGCCTAATTACTTTAGTAAATAGTTACTAAAGTATATATTTATGAAATTGGATTTCATAAATACATGATGAATAACTTAAAGAATTAAATTGGGCACTCAAGGATTAAGATGTAGTAATTTACAAAGTGGCGGTCTACTTTCATGACTTTGTATTACTACGAATATTTTATGAAGGGGTTGTATGTACAATAAAGTCTTGAGATATAATTTATTAATAAGGCCTAGAGTGCAATTATATTCATATAGTGGTATTAAATATAATTAATGGTAACTTTGGACTTGTCAAGAGTTGACAGAAAAGTGTTGATATGCCTTAAGAGTTAAGACATATTGAACTGGACCGCTGTGGGATTTATTATTCTCCTAACGGCTGTTAATTGAATAATAAATCTCACAACTTCTATTTGTATGAACTCTTAATCCTAAGAGAATAATGGATCTGATTTTGAAGTGTAGGTTGCTTTGATATATTAGGAGTGAGATCTAAAGTATCGGTCAAAACCTCAGTATGTTAGGCAGCCACATTTAGTGTTGATGGAACATATATTCTCAAGATGGAATTCACTGCCTCTTAACGGAGATACAAAATATTCATTTGAGATAAGTTTAATGAGTTTTTTATTCTGAATGTTAGGCCTAACTACTTTAGTAAATAGTTACGTAAGTATATATTTATGAAATTGGATTTCATAAATATATGATGAATAACTTAAAGGATTAAACTGGGTACTCAAGGACTAAGATGTAGTAATTTACAAAGTGGTAGTCTACTTTCATGACTTTGTATTACTACGAATATTTTATGAAGGGGTTGTATGTACAATAAAGTTTTGGGATATAATTTATTATTAAGGCATAGAGTGCAATTATATTCATATAGTGGTATTAAATATAATTAATGGTAACTTTGGACTTGTCAAAAGTTGACAGAAAAGCCCAAGGCCTATTGGAGCTAGTGTCTTATTTGTTCCTTTTGGTCCCACTCCAAGCCACACTCTAAAGCCCAATTGGGAAGGCTCAAAAGGCTAGCCTAATTAGATAATCAGTTATTAAGGGAGAAACATAAAGAATTTTAAAAAAAGAGACATCTTCATGAAATGGAATGTATGTGAGTGTTGGACACTTTATCATCCTCTCTAGAACATACACACATAACTGATTGAGAGACCACACATCTTGGGCGTTAGTGGAATTGGAGTGAAGATTAAAAGTGTTCTCGAGTACTTATCATTTTCAGTTTTGAAATTCACCGCACCAAGGTACACTCTCTTCATTCTATATTCTGAAACTTACATAGTGCGTGTTATCAATTGTGAATGAAGTAGATTCGTTAATTTTTCGCTACGTATGTTTTGTATGCGATACAAACATGTTTCTCCATCAGCAAGAGCCCCGGATGGACACCACAGAGACTATATCCTTCTGTTGTTTGTTGGGTTAGCTAGTAAAAGCACCCTTTGTTTGTTTTATTTTTTCTTATTAAGTGACTTTGGGATAGTGAGTCACTTAGCATTTGCTTTCAAGTGTCAAATAGGTTCTGGGATCGTGAACTTGTCATTGCTCGTTTCTCGAGCAACAAAGGTGGGACTTCAGACATACGAATCCCACGCGGCTCTTCAGAGTTGCACCCTGCCCTATGTATGCGTGATGTGTGTCTTGTGCGTGGGTTAGGCCTAAGTTGTATGTCGAAACAAAATGTTTTGTCTCTTATTCTTTGAATTCTATTAGAAGAGCTCATGAATCAAAAGAGGGGAATCTGTAGACACTGCATTTTGTACTTCTTACGACTCGGGCCCCTGTTCCCTAATGATGCTTAAACTCTGAGGCCCAAGGCCAGTTTAGAGCCCAATTAGATATCAAATTTACTTGAGGAGTGTTAAAATGGAAAATATAACCTTTTAAATAAGCAAAAATATATTTTTGGAAATAAAATGGCCAAAGTGGTCCTCAGCCTGTGTACATTGGTTGCGACTTGTGTATGCGGCCAAAAGCATGCGCACGCAGGCACATTCCTGTTTATGCAGCTAGGGTTTTAGAAGCATAAGAAAGACAAGTTTTATGCCATAATGGCTAAGGTTAGGAATGAATCTCATATCGTCTGGGAGCCGTTCCAATCTCCATTTTTTCAACTACAAAAAGCCTTACATGGTACATTTTCAAAAGACATAGAAATCCCACAGGAAAAACCTAAGATTCATTAGAAAATAGTGAATCAAAAGAAAGTTTTCCACAAAACACCCCCAAGTCAATTTTATTTGATTAGGACCTTTTCTGGCCCCAATCCTTTTAGTTTAATATTGCTAATCACTTTCTTATTGGTTTGTGAATAGATTTGACTGAGGGAAACGGTCAAAAATCAAGCCCAGGAGCTTTTTGCTTTAAGGTATTTTTTCTAGCTTTTTTTATTTTTAGTCTTTCTTTTCTTGCTTTAATCTTGTTTTTGGTTTGGTTTATGTTTACGCATGTTTGCATAGGGTAGTATATAGTTCAGTTTGTGTTCTGAGCATGTTAGTTTGTTAGAATTAGGTTTTTCTTGCTTGTGATTTGTTTTTGCATTTTTAGGTTTTCTGGGTAAGGACTTATGTACACATAATCTTACCTGCGCACACAGGCTTGATTATGCGCACGTAGGCTTGTTTTAGCGTGTGTGATGCTGTTGCCTAGAAACTCTAATTTTCTGTTTATTTGTTTTATTTCTGCTTCCACATGTTTGTTATGTTTAGCCTTTTTTTCACATGTTTTAGGCACTATAGGTTCTTGTTTACTTCTTTCACATGCTTGTTTGCTATCACATGTTTAGATTAAGGTTCGTCTTAGTTTTGAATGCCATTCATTCATATGTCCATGCATTGATGCAATAAGTGCTATGTTGCTGCAAGGTAAGTAAAAGGTAAGTCCTACATTAGAAATGTCCATGCATTTGTGTTTAGGTTTTATTTTGATGATATGATGAAACATACTTAAATGTATGATTAGGGTTTCTAATGTGTTAAATGCTTTGATGCCATGATTAAATGAATGCTAGGGTTTTCTTATGTGTGTTTGGCTCTCTTTTGCTTTATAGATACCATGTTTTATGCTAGATGCATGTTAGTGTGTGTGTGTGTGTGTGTGTGTGTGTGTGAGTCTAGGACATAAATGTTGAGCTAGTGTTTAATAGGGTTAACGTATAAGGCAGAATGATGGGAGGCCAACCTTAAGGTTGGGCGATCTTGGGTGCCTAACACCTTCCCAAGAGCATATCTATACTCTAAACCCATACTTTGGTAGTAAGATCAATAGTCCTTCCTTGAAAGGCATAAATAACCATCTCACCACTATTGCCCGCCAATCATGAAATGACATCTGTATACTTTGGCATAGCAAAAGTGCAATGTCAATGACAGCTGTATGCTTTGACATAGCAAAAGTGCAATGTCAAAAGCTTAACATGATTGGGTATTTCTTCTCTCTCTTATATACCCATGCATGATATACTCAAAAGAAAAAAAAATTATATATATATATATATATATATGCAAAGAAAATCAAAAGCAATAAGAATCAAAATGCTTTAAATATGATTGCAAGCATGCCTTCTAGGAGATGTGGGAGTTATAGGATGTACTTCGAAGGTGATAATCCCCATCAAGCAGTTATGATTGTGTGTGAGTTAAAGTGATTTTCTCATATCTCAAATTTTCATAACATGTAGACACTTATGCAATCTTGCAATATTTTTTACACACAACACGCAATATTCTTTGCTACTTTTGATACATGTGCAGGTACAATGTGATTTGGTTATCACAAGGGGTACATGCATTAATTTATGCTCACTAAACTGTTTTGAATTGATTTTGAAATATAAAATTGGTTAAACTTGTTTGGTGTGTGTGTGTGTGTGTATTTTGGATCAAAATGTTTTACATTTTTCTTGTTGAGAGATGTTTTTGAGAGCTTAACATGTTGTTTGGATCTTTGGTTAGGTAGCATGCTTGATTGCATTCATGTCTGTGTTTTTCTCTTCTTTGAAAAACTATTTTTGCCCATCTCGACAGCTCTCGACATATTGCTCTCTATTGAGCCCCTTTTTCCTTTTGTCTCAACAGAAGTTAACGCAATCTCGATTCATCGAGCTTTCTGGACTTTGTCTCGATAGCTTCTTCATAGATTCTCTATCCATCGAGAAACTTTCTATCTAGCCGATAGATCCTTGATAGATTCTTGATCCATTGAGGTTGGCTTCTGCTCGATAGCTGCTCGATAGCTTCTCGATTTGTCGAGATCCTCTTGCATGCATTGTTTTTCACAAGTTTTGCATCTTTCTTTTATCTTGTCATCTGTAGCATCTTGTTTCATTATATTCATGCATTTATATGGATTCCTTGTGCCCTCTTGATCATCCTCGATCATCTATATGTTTCTCGGGTGAAGCTTTTTAGCTTCTTGTACCCTTTGTCAATCATGACAAAAAAGGGGAGAAATTGTGAAGAATATGTGGTTTCTTTTTAAGATTCTACATGTTAGGGGGAGAAATACATGCCTTTGTAAGGGGGAGTTGTGTTTCATCTTGTTAAGGGGAGTGTTTACTTCCTTGTTGTTTTAGGAGCTTCTTTTAGCTTCTTGTATACCGGTTTTGTGACCATTTTTACATACATTGTGCTTATCTTTGATATATATATATATATATATATATATGATGATGATGATAATGATGTATGTCTTCTTCACCTACCTCTACATGTGTTGTTTCTTTTCTCTCTTTATACACATGTTTCTTTATTGTATGCAATCTTTTATTTTTATTTCACACTTAGATGCCTTGATGAGTTTTATTTAAAGTGTTTCAGAATTACAGGTTGTCAAAGTCTATCATACCAAGAACTCTCTTCTTGCAAAGTCTTTCAAGAGTTTATGTTAGGGTTAGATTTCATTGTATTCAACAATTGATTATGAGTTGAGTGATTTATGACTTCTCTCATACTTCATTTTTTTGTTATGGTTTTTTCACGGATTTCCAAAGAAAGAGATTGTTAGGACATATGTGGAATTTGTTATGAACATATGTCATTTACAATTGGCTAATCCTTTGACAAAACGCACTTTACTTGTATTTGGGTAGATCTAGGATGGGTTTAGTACTTCAAGGAACAAGAGTTCAAGTCTAGTATTGAAGCCATGCAAATTTGTCCAAGAAACAAGTGAAGAAGTGCTAATTCATTAAAGCTCGAAAACTGCTTGACAAATAACCTATCTATTAAGGTCTCGACAGCTATATCTATCGAGAATTATGAAATCAGAATTTCCAGATCTAATTTTCAGCCCATGCTGACATGTATATGTAGGGTTTCCTTTCTTACAATCCTAGACATATATAAGGCTTACTTTAAAGGCCATCACATAAGAGAATAAAAGGAGACATATGCCCCAGTTTATCTTTCTCTTAAAGAAACTACTGCGTCTTTGCGCCTTAGGATTTTGTAACCAAGTGCTTCTTGGTTTTCATTGTTGATGAAGTGAAGAAATTTGCACCCAACATCTTCTTCAAGTCGGTGTATTAGTCACGTACTGGGATCCGTGCAAAAAGGGTGGCGTTCATATATTGAAGAGTTCAAAGGTTCTGAAGCGGTAGAAGGTTTCTACTGTAAGTTCATCTACGGGGATTGTACAGTCTAGGAACAAAGGTTTTGTACTAGATCTAAAACTTCTCTTTATTATAGTGAATTGCTTTTCGAGAAGGTTTCCTCCCAGGTTTTTTATTGTGAAACTAGTTTGTTTCATTGGTTTTCTTGGGTCATCATATCTTGTCTTATTTACTATTCCGCTATGCATGATATTGACATGATATTAATGTTAGTTTGTTTCATCAAGGTTTATTCATAATAAATCTAATTAACAACTTGGGTTTAAAACTTGTTAATTCTATCAACCGGGTCTAAATTTCCCAACAGTGGCTATCAATTATTTCGCCAAGTGGGTGGAAGCCGCTTCCTACCAAAGCGTCACCCAAGTTGTGGTGGCCGGATTCTTGAAACAAAACATCATTTGCCGTTACGGCATACCAGGAGAGCTCTTTACCAATAATGGAAAAAACCCAAATTGGAAAATGATCGAGCAACTTTGCCAACATTGAACACCAAAATTCAGTTCCTTATCATCCTCAAATGAATGGTGTAGTAGAAGCCGCTAACAAGAACATAAAGAAGATCTTGGTGAAGATGATAGACAATTATAAGGATTGGCACGAGTTCTTGCCATTTGCCTTGTGCGCCTATCACACATCTATTCGTACTTTCACGGGTGTGACTTTGTATTCCTTGGTCTACAGCATGGAAGCCGTCCTCCCTGTAGAGGTAGAGATCCCATCTCTCAGAATCTTATCACAGATAAAGCTGTCAGAAGCTGAATAGGCTCGTTCCCGATATGAACAATTAAACATGATAAACGAGAAGCGCATAACGACAATGTGTCATGGATAGTTGTAACAATGCCGTGCCGAGAAAGCATTCAACAAGAAATTTAGACCTAGAATCTTTGAAGAATGCGATCTAGTCTTGAAAAAGGGCAACCAGGCCATGCCTAATCACAAAGGAAAGTTTTCCTTGACTTACAAAGGCCTGTAAGTGGTGAAGAAGGCCTTCTTCAGAGGAGCCTTGATCCTAGCCGACATGGATGGGCATTACTTCAATATGCCTACCAATTCTTATGTTATCATACAGTACATCGCATAAGGGATCTTCCAAGGGCAACTTTTTTTTTTCTACATTCCTATGTAAACAGAAAAAAGTCAAAAGAAAAAAAAAAATCAAAAAAGCGAATCTCTCTCAGGATTTAATTCGGCCATGCTCGTATAATCCTACTTCCTTTTACCTCAAAATGGCAAGATTTTTTTTAAAATATCTCTCTCTCAAGATTCAATTTGGCCATTCTCGTTTAATCCTATCTATCTTTTCAAGGTTCAATTCGACCGTGCTTGTTTAATCTCACGCGGATTCAATTTGGCCATTCTCGTTTAATCCTATCTATCTTTTCAAGATTCAATTCGACCATGCTCGTTTAATCTCACGCGGATTCAATTCGCCCATGCTCGTTTAATCCTATCTATCTTTTCGAGATTCAATTTGATTATGCTCGTTTAATCTGACGCGGATTCAATTCGGCCATGATCGTTTAATCCTATCTATCTTTTCAAGATTCAATTCGACGGTGCTCATTTAATCTCAAGCGAATTCAATTCGGCCATTCTCGTTTAATCCTATCTATCTTTTCAAGATTCAATTTGACCGTGCTCGTTTAATCTCATGCGGATTCAATTCGACCATGCTTGTTTAATCCTATCCTTATTTTCGAGATTCAATTCAACCGTGCTCGTTAAATCTCACGTAGATTCAATTCGGCTATGACCATTTAATCCTACCTCTTTTAAAAACTACTCTAATTCAAATTTGCATTTTAATCCTCCTAAACTCTTTATCATGCATAATCTCTCATATTTACCTAGCTTTTCTTTTAATCTTGTTAATGTGCGATGTGTTTTCATATCATCAAACATATGTGAGTTTGCCTATGCTACTTTAAACATATGAACATACATATTTTCCAACATCATCATGGCATTAATGGTAAAAAAAAAAAAAACATATATGCAAAAATACTAAAAATAAAATAAAATAAATACTAACACTACAACCAATCCTTTTTAGAGAAGGATCACCCTGGTAGGAATATAGGAGAAGGGTCCAAGCCCACGAAACTCAAAGGTAAAGAAGAGAAAGAGGAAGAGAATAGGGTCTTGACCCAATTGAAGAATACTTAAGCTTATGTGTCCATATGGGGCTTGCTAATGGCAACTCACAAGCATCATAGTGCTCTCTTGGATGCTTTGAATGGGAAGGAGGTGCATATAGAAACTACTCCACAAGAAGTGTTATCTCTCATTGGGGTTGAGGCTCCATCTCATCCTTCCCTCACCTTTTTCGATGAAGAACTCCTTCTCAAAGGGGCCACTTACACTAGGACTTTGTAAATCACCATCGAGTGCTTGGGTGCCAAGGTTCCAATAGTGCTTATTGATAATGGATCTGCATTAAATGTGTGCCCTTTTAGGACTGCTCTCACCAGTAGGCTAGATGTGAAGACAATCATCCCCTCTCCTTTGATTGTTAGGGCATAAGAAATTACATCGTGGAAGGTTATGAGAACTTTCAAAGCTCCTTGCAAGATTGGTCCGTTGGAAACAATTATGGAATTTCACATGATGGACATCACTCCTAACTACAACCTTCTTTTGGGAAGTGTTAGGATTAGTGCCCTTAAATCCTATTGTATTATGCTATGTATAATATTATGTATGACTTAATATTGTGATTAATAAAGTTGTTTTATTATTATCTAAAATAATGGTAACAGGAATATTTGGACATTATCATATAGTCCATGAGATGCATAGTATATGATTTATGTTATTTAGTCACAGAAGATATAAGTCATAAGTTCTTTGTAAACTCAGAATTTTAGTTTGTAGTCGGTGATGAAATTGGGCATTTCATCTGCGAAGACTATAACATATCAACTAAGATGATTTTTCTTGATCATGGAAGTGGAGACTTCTAGTTGATGTGTTGATATGTTTTAAGAGTTAAGACATATTGAACTAGACTGCTGTAAGATTTATTATTCTCCTAATGACTGTCAAATGAATAATAAATCTCATAACTTCTATTTGCATGAACTCTTAATCCTAAGAGAATAATGGACATAATCATGAAGTGTAGGTTGCTTTGATATATTAGGAGTGAGATCTAAAGTATTAGTCAAAACCTCAGTATGTTAGGTAGCCATATTTAGTGTTGATGGAACATATATTCTCAAGATGGAATTCATAGTCTCTTAACGGAGATACAAAATATTCCCCTAAAATAAGTTTAATGGGTTTAGTTATTCAGAGAGATAGGCCTAACCACTTTGGTAAGAAATTACAAAAGTATATATTTGTGAAATTGGATTTCATAAATATATGATGAATAACTTTAAAGAATTAAACCAGGTACTCAAAGATTAAGATATAGTAATTCACAAAGTGAAAGTCTACATTTATGACTTTGTATTACTATGAATATTTTATGAAGGGGTTGCATGTACAATAAAGTCTTGGGATATAATTTATTAATAAGGCCTAGAGTGCAGTTATATCTAATATTATATATAAAAGAAGAAGCCTTTAAGGAGGTGCTGCCACGTTAGGAAAAATGCCCCCTTAAAATGTTGCCACGTGTACAATTTATTCTTTAAAAGACCTGTACAGTGCAACGTTTTGGGAGAGGCTTATAAAAACCCAACGTGCTTATTAAAAAAAAAACATAAAAACCCAAAATAGACATACGCTGCAGAAAGGGAAGGAGAAGAGAACAGAGAAAGAGAACGATGGAGAAAGAACAACTTCAGTCTGTCATGGATGGTGGAGAGCGAAAAATCTGAGAAGAAAGTTAGGCTTTGCCACCATCAGACCACCGTGCCCTCTACCGGTATGGTCTCTGTTTTTTTGTACCGAAGGTCAGCGTACTCCCTTCCTCTTCAAATACTGTTTTTGTTGTTTGAAAGATTGAAACTCCTCACCATTGCTTTTCCTATTTGAATTAGAATCTTAAATCTTCATATTTTTATGTTTTTGAATTCAAAACTGGCAGTTCCCCTTACTTAATTTTCTAGGGTTCTTGAGATACAGAGAGTTTGAGGGTTTGTAAGGCACAGAGAGGGAAGGAGAGACATCTCAGGGCACCGCCATTTGTCTGTAGCGATCGAAAAACTGGCTTTCCCCAACCGTCATATTGCTGGAGCCATTATGGGTAAGGTTATTTTAAAAAATAAAATACTGAAAATAAAATAAAATGACAGATTCTACTCAAAGAGAGATAATACGGCCCTAATGCCCCTATCAAACGACCAAAACCACTATGCAGAAACTCCACAAGGTGCAAACAGAGAGATCACAGGGTCACTATTGGTAAAGTTTTCTCTTTCACCGTTAGGTTTTGGCTTTGAGTATTTTGGCCAGATTGGTTTTAATTCATGTTTGATTTTAGATTTTGGTTTATATATTAAGGTATTTGGGTTAGAATTGGTTTGGTTTTGCATATTTATGTTAGATACGTTGATTTGAGTATTTGGGTAATCGAGGTTAGAAAGGAATTAAAATAAATGCACAGTGCAAATACAATCATCACTATTAAATTTCTTTGCGTTGTTTAAATAGATCATATTTGTGAAAGTTATTCCAAGTTTTATTTTTCCAGTTATATAACAAATTCATTTCAATAGAAACAAGAAATTAGATGTTGATTTTTTTTCCTATTCAATTACGTTTCTAGGGTTCTTCTCCCCCCCCCCCCCCCCACCCACCCACCCACCCACCTTTTTTTTTCCCTATTCACGCAGGGGAAGATAGAGAGAGGCTGGAACCACTACCAGTGAGATTTTATCTTTGCATTTAAGTTTGTTTATTAATTATGAGTAGGTTTTGATATTTTGTTTGGATTAGTTTGGGTTTGTTTGGGTCCTTATGTTATATTTGGTTCTCATTATGGTATTTGAGTTATAAGTGGTTCTGTTTTGATTGTTTGGGTTAAACTGCGCCATGCCCCAATCAGACCGTACCTCCATTGATGTAGTCTCTATTTTTTGTTTCTTTAACGTTTGCTATTCGAAGAGAGCATTGGTAAGGGCATGTGAAAAGAGTTGGTAAGAGAGCAATCTGACATCTTAGGTAAGGCCGCCTAAAACCTTTATAGGTATTATTTAAGTAAATATTGCTTTAAACATTTGATTTGATTTAGGCTTAAGTTTTGGTACTCAATTGAATTGATTTTGATTACGATTGTCAATTTGTCATATAATAGAAACTATAATTATTTTTTCTTCATGTATTATTTTTATTTCCTTTCTTCATGTATTAATTTTATTTCCTTTCTTCATGTATTATTTTTATTTCCTTTCATGCATGTTTTGATCATGGATTGATGCAAAGTTGTGATTGCCACTTTGTCTTCTATTGCATTTATTTTAAAATGAATTTCCTTTTTGTTTGTTATTGCCTAACTATAAAACAAAAAAACTAGAGAACAAAGTATGAGGTGTTTATTTTTAAATGAATTTCCTCCTGCCATCATCATGCCAGAACCAATACCAATATGTGTTTCTTTTTTCCAATTTGTTCATTAAATATGATTAGAAATTGATATTTTATTTGGAGTGGTTTTGATTTAGGTCTTTAACTTGAAGTTATGTTTTTCTATTAGCTTTTCATTTTCCTTTGAGCTTCTTTCCTTTGTCAGCAACCCCTAAGACAATTTGTTTACCCTCTTGCTTAGTGAAGTCCTTCTTCTTCTTCTTCTTCTTACCCTTGCCTTTCGACTTAGGTTGAGAAGTATAAGCTTTACCTGCATTGGCTTCAACACTAGAAGTACCAAGGATGCCTTCCGCTGCTACCAACTCATTCATTAATTCAGACAAAGAATAAATATTTTTGTTTATGTTATAATTAAGTCTGAATTCCTTGAATGATTCCAGTAGTGACTGGAGTATCATATCCACTTGGGATTCTCCAACAATATCGGCACCTAAAACCTCTAATGTATTCAGATTAGAGATCATTGTAAGACAATGCTCTCTCACTGAACTACCTTCAGCCATTTTGGTATTATAAATTTGCCTCATGGTTTCTTGCCTTGCAGAACGGCCTTGCTCACCAAACATCTCCTTCAGACTTAGCATAATGTCCAAAGCTAGTTCTACATCCTGCATTTGATGCTGTAGAACATTTGAGATGGACGATAGGATGTAGCACTTGGCCATTTCAATAGATTTTTGCTAACGATCTTATCGCTGTTTTTCCTCAGGAGGAGCATCTAATGAAGGAAAGCTAGGACATGGTTGAGTAAGCACATATTTGTGCTCTTCAACTGTGAGAACTATGTCCAAGTTTCTTTTCCAATCAACATAATTGGATCCAGTCAGTTTGTTTTGATTAAGAATGGTAACAAGTGGGCTAAATGATGCCATGTTCAAATCTGAAAATAATAAACATGAATATAATAAGTAAACTGGACATTTTCAATTTAGCATATAAACATATAGTATGGAACCTTAATAAAACCATAATATAATATATGCAACGACAACCCAATCCCATACTCAATATCCCTCAGCATAGAGTGAACATTAAATACTATGATTGATTGAGAACTATTTTCATTATTAGTGCTATCATGACAACTCTTATCAAACACCAATAATATGCCATTATACATTTGGCCTCTAAATAATTATAGTAAGAACTCAGCATAGAGGATACTATAATATTTAGACTAGTGTATACCATTGTCTAGAATCGTGTGTAGCCACATTTCATCCCCTTAACAGGCTTATCATGTAGTACCATGATACAAAACACCCTTCGCATGGAATGCAAAGCTCGAAGCTAAGACAAGGTGTTTGATCAAACAACTATAAACCAAGAAATTCAATCTTGTAGGACCATGAAATACATACTCTCCGCATGGAATGCAAAGCTCGAAGCTAAGACAAAATATGTATTTCACACTACTATGAACTAACAATAGAGGCCTTGAGATCCAACCCTTGTATCTCTCTCTCACTAGATGTTTTAAACTAAAGGTTTTTATCTTTTAGACATGCATAAACTAATTATACACAACCTTGCACTTTATACTAAGCACTTTTCCTTACAAAAAAGGCGAAAAAGGGTATCCCGCGACTAAGCGCTTCCTGCGAAAACAAGTTTAGGAAAAAATTAAAAACACAAAAAATCAGATAGAGACTTTCACTACAGTCTCGTGACTGTTTCGCGGGTAAAGCTTACCCGCGAAAAACCCGTGTTTTCAGTTTTCCAGAACAGTTGCAAACAGTTTTCTACGACTTTTCATGAACAAACAATTACTATATGAACATGATATGCAGAATTTGATATCAAAACTGAAATCTATTGATGCTATAGCCTTAAAGATCAATTTAACATACTTAAATTCAAATTTAAACAACATAATAACATCAACATTAGTTTTTATCAAATCATAGTTTCAACAACCATGCAGAAAATTAAATGCATATAAAATCTTCTAACATGATGAAACTATTATCTTTAATTCCAAAACTCACAAAACATGTTATACAGATTCGAAATGAAGACCGCTCTGATACCAATGAAGGAAAATTACATGTTTGTATCGCATACAAAACATACGTAGCGGAAAATCAACGGATCTACTTCATTCGCAATTGATAACATGCACTATGTAAATTTCAGAATATAAGAATAAGAGAGTGTACCTTGGTGCGGTGAAATTCAAAACCAAAGAGAAGAAGTTCTTGAGAACACTTTCAATCTTCACTCCAATTTCACTTGATGCCCAAAATGTGTGGTCTCTCAATCAGTTCTATGTATTTGTTCTAGAGAGAATATGAAGGAGTCTCTCTCTTGCACTTATATGAACATACAAACCATTTCATTCTAATATAAAATTCTGTATGTTTCTCTCCACATAACTGATTATCTAATTGGGCTAGCCTTTTGGGCCTTCTCAATTGGGTTTTAGTGTGTGGCTTGGAGTGGGACCAAAAGGGAACAAATAAGACACTAGCTCCAATGGGCCTTAAGCTTTTCTGTCAACTCTTGACAAGTCCAAAGTTACCATTAATTATATTTAATATCACTATATAAATATAATTGCACTCTAGGCCTTATTAATAAATTATATCCCAAGTCTTTATTATACATGCAACCCCTTCACAAAATATTTGTAGTAATACAAAGTCATGAATATAGACTGCCACTTTGTAAATTACTACATCTTAATTCTTGAGTATCTGGTTTAATCCTTTTAAGTTATTCATCATATATTTATGAAATCTAATTTCATAAATATATACTTTAGTTTTACTAAAGTAGTTAGGCCTAACTCTCTGAATAAATGAACCCATTAAACTTATCTCAAGGGAATATTTTATATCTTCGTTAAGAGACTATGAATTCCATCTTGAGAATATATGTTCCATCAACACTAAATGTGGCTGCCCAACATACTGAGGTTTTGACCGTTACTTTAAATCTCACTCCTGATAAATCAAAGCAACCTACATTTCATGATCAGGTCCATTATTCTCTCAGGATTAAGAGTTCATGTGAATAGAAGTCGTGAGATTTATTATTCAATTGACAGTCGTTAGGAGAATAACAAATCTTACAGCGGTCCAGTTCAATATGTCTTAACTCTTAAAACATATCAACATATCAACTAGAAGTCTCCATTTCCATGATCAAGACAAATCATCTTAGTTAATATGTTATAGTCTTCGCAGATGAAATGCCCAATTTCATCACCGACTACGAACTATAATTCTGAATTTACAAAGAACTTGTGATTTATATTTTCTATGACTTTTCACATAAATCACATACTATGCATCTCATGGACTATATGATAATGTCCGAATATTCATGTTACCATTATTTTAGATAAGAATAAAACAACTTTAATAATCATAATATTAAGTCATATATCATTTAATACATAATGTCATACATAATATCATACATAGCATCATACAATAGGATTTAAGGGCACTTATCCCAACAATCTCCCACTTGACCTAAAGACTATTGTGCACTAATCTAACTCCCATTCCCTCCAAATGTGACTCGAAGGTCCTTTGAGGCAAGGCTTTGGTAAAGGGATCTGCTAGATTATTTGCATTTTCAATCTTTGGTACCACCACATCTCCACGAGTAACAATGTCTCGAATGATGTGGTACTTTCTCTCAATATGCTTTCCTTTCTTTTGATTCCTTGGATCTTTGGATTGTGTAACCGCTCCACTATTGTTGCAAAACAATGTGATGGGAACTTGCTCCATGCTCACAACACCAAGATTAGAAAGGAATTTCTTGAGCCAAATAGCTTCCTTTGCCGCCTCACAAGCAACAATATATTCAGCTTCCATGGTGGAGTCCGCAATACAAGATTGCTTAACACTCCTCCAACTTATGGCTCTACCTCCCAAGGTGAATACACATCTTGACGTGGACTTTCTGAAATCTAGATTCGATTGAAAGTCTGAATCTGTATAGCCAATGGGAATCAAATCCTCACAATGGTAAACAAGCATATAATCTCTCGTTCTCCATAGATACTTGAGAATATGCTTTACAGCTTGCCAATGTTGTGGTCCTAGATTTGATTGATATTGGCTGACCATGCCAACTGAAAAATAGATATCTGGTCTAGTGCAAAGCATGGCATAACTGAGACTTCCTACTGCAGAAGCATAAGGAACTTGTCCCATCATATTTTCTTCCACTTGAGTCTTAGGCCTTTGGTCATCAGACAAAGGAACTCCATGTCTGAAAGGAAGTAAACCTTTCTTGGAGTTTTGCATGCTAAACCGTTCTAGAACCTTATCTATATATCTAGCTTGTGATAAGCCTAACATCTTATTCTTGCGATCTCGCTAAAGCTTGATCCCTAGAATAAAGTTGGCCTCACCCAAGTCCTTCATATCAAATTGGCTTGACAACCAAAACTTTACTGATGACATTACACCTACATCATTTCTAATGAGTAGAATATCATCAACATAAAGCACTAGGAACATTACTAATTTGTCTTGATGTCTTTTGTACACACATGGTTCATCAAGATTTTGTTCAAAACCAAAAGATTTGATTGCTTGATCAAATCTGATGTTCCATGGCCTAGATGCTTGCTTAAGTCCATAAATGGACCTTTTCAAGTTGCATACCAAATCCTCTTGGTTCATCACCGACTACGAACTATAATTATGAGTTTACAAAGAACTTGTGATTTATATCTTCTGTGACTTTTCACATAAATCACATACTATGCATCTCATGGACTATATGATAATGTCTGAATATTCATGTTACCATTATTTTAGATAAGAATAAAACAACTTTATTAATCATAATATTAAGTCATTTATTATTTAATCATAATGTCATACATAATATCATACATAGCATCATACAATAGGATTTAAGGGCACTTATCCCAAAAAATTCAGCTACAAGGCCTTTGGCAAGAGAAAGGAATATATTTATCTTCAAAAGGAAGATAAGCAAATAACTTACTAGATAGGACTTCTTCATTAATAGAAAAAATATTCCCTACAGCCACAATTAATTTGCAAACAATCAATGAAACTCGAATGGAAACAAATGCAACTTAGAATTATGGGAGAAGCTGTGTTTCATTTTTGTTTAATTTGGTAAAAGTCTTGGAGGTGGTAAATGTTTGTTTGTCAAGGCAAGTGTGTGGTATGGAGTCTAATACGGGTCGGCCCTCTTTTTAATGCTATTACTTGGTTCTCTTTTAGAATAAGTTTTTATTATTTCCTTTTGGCTTTTCTTTCATATTTTCTATTAAAAGTTTTTATTGCCTTCCACTCTATCTGCATAATTAACGGGGTTAGGTACTTTAAACTTTTGTTTTAGTGGTAGACTATTGCAGACAATGTGTTTTGTTATTACAGTTTTACAGTTGTTGGTGTGTGAATTGTATTAACACAACTGAAAAATGAGTGGTCGCTATTAAGTTTGCAGGTTTGCATGTAATAAAAAACTGCAAAGATGCTCTATTCATGTACTTCTTTTATACAGAACAGGTACAATATTATTTTAATAAGTATTGTTTTGTTCCTTAAGCTCATTGGCATATCCGGTTGAATTCCAATGAGCTAGAAAATTGTATTTTAGTGGTAGAACTCTCCCTCTCAATATTCATTCATTCTAACTACCAACTACATTGTTTGTTCTCTACCCTATCCCTTCCATTCTAATTGCCATCTGCTCTATCCGTACTTTGCCTCAATCCTTGCTGCTCTGTTTGTTTTTCCTGCCCCTATCCCTTCTCTGCAGTAGTATATCTGGAAGGTAAGCACACTCTTTCCCACTTCACCCACTATTTTCAATTCCTGTAACTTCTCAATGGTACTTTTCTTATTTGAATTTTTGTATTTAAAATTTTCCACTCTTGCTGAATTGTCTAAGGTTTTCCTTCGATCCCTATTGAAGGATAGATGGGTTTATTCTCTTTTTTTGGATGATTTGGTCTCAAATTATCATCTCTATATTTTGGTTTGGATAATATTAGGAATTTTCACTCTTGATTTTAATAGTTAGAGTAAAGTTCAAAACTATTAAACAATTTAATCATTTATAACATGCCAATAAATTGGATTTTAGGACATAAACCCCAACACAAAATTGCTGACGTCAGCCAGGCTTGACCTAGCCACCCTACAAGGTGCGCTATACCTCGAAAAGCATACCAAGGGCTATAAATAGCCCATGACACCCCAGAATGGACCAAAACTAAAAAATTGGGTTTTTGGGAGCTGTTTGGGCATTCTTTGGGCATTTTTTCTCTCTTTTCTCACCATATTTCTCTCCCAAAAAATGCAAAAACACATCAAAACTTCTTGATTCTTCACTCTTCTCCAAAAATACAAGGTAGTTTGTTTTCCTTTCCCCTTTTCCGCTCCGTGCGATGATATACTTCCTATGCTTGTTTATGCCACCTGTTGGCTTTCTATGCATCTCTACATGATTGCTTACATGTTCATGCACGAGTCTTGCTTGCTAGTGTGTCGCCCATGCTTCAACACAATTAAGTTATGGACATTCGATCCAAACCTACATTTGTCCCTCGTGGACACCAGCTTTGTTTGCCTTTAAACTTGTTTGTCTTCTTTCTTGTTTGCTTGCTTTCCTGTTTGCCTGCTTGCTTTCTTGTTAGTTTGTTTATCTTGTTGTTTGTCATGTCCCCTGCCACATAATATGCTTCCTTCGCTTGTATGCTTCTTTGCTTTATACCCATTGCACATTATTTACGCATCTCTTTCTTTCCATTGCTTGTCTGTTGGTTACATGTCTTTGCCTTTGCATGTACACACACGGGGCGAGGACGCATGGAGCTAGGGCATAGTCTCCCAGGCACAAGCAAAAAGGGTGAAGACGCAAGCATGTAAACATAAGCCAAGCAGCAATGTTCAGTAGTTTTAGAGGTCTAGCCTCTTCCATTTGATTATGTACTCTTTTAAACCCCATTTCCTGTTAGGATTAGCGCTCTTAAATCCTATTATATGATACTTGTTGGGGTTTATGCCCTAAAATCCAATTTATTGACATATCATAAATGATTAAATTGTTTAATTATATGAGACTATTTATTAATGAACTAATGGGACATTATCTTAGTCCATGAGATGCATAGTATGTGATTTACGTGATTTAGTCACGGAAGATATAAATCACAAGTTCTTTGTAAACTCAGAATTATAGTTCGTAGTTGGTGATGAAATTGGGCATTTCATCTGCGAAGACTATAACATATTAACAAAGATGATTTGTCTTAATCATGGAAGTGGAGATTTCTAGTTGATATGTTGATATGTTTTAAGAGTTAAGACATATTGAACTAGATTGCTGTGAGATTGATTATTCTCCTAACAATTGTCAAATGAATAATAAATCTCACGACTTCTATTTGCATGAACTCTTAATCCTGAGAGAATAATGGACCTGATCATGAAGTGTAGGTTGCATTGATATATTAGAAGTGAAATCTAAAGTCACGATCAAAGCCTCAGTATGTTGGGCAGCCACATTTAGCGTTGATGGAACATATATTCTCAAGATGGAATTCATAATCTCTTAACAGAGATATAAAATATTCCCTTGAGATAAGTTTAATGGGTTTGGTTATTCAGAGTGTTAGGCCTAATCACTTTAGTAAAGAGATACAAAGTATATATTTATGAAATTGGATTTCATGAATATATGATGAATAACTTAAAGGATTAAACCAGATACTCAAGGATTAAGATGTAGTAAATTACAATGTGGCAGTCAATATTTATGACTTTGTATTACTACGAATATTTTATGAAAGGGTTGCATGTATAATAAAGTCTTGGGGATATAATTTATTAATATGACCTAGAGTGTAATTATATTTATATAGTGGTATTAAATATAATTAATGGTAACTTTGGACTTGTCAAGAGTTGATAGAAAAGCCCCAGGCCTATTAGAGCTAGTGTCTTATTGTTCCCTTTTGGTCTCACTCCAAGCCACACATTAAAGCCCAATTGGAAAGGCCCAATAGGCCAGCCCAATTAGCTAATTAGTTAGATATAAAGGGAAAAACATACAGAATTTTAATATATGAAAAAGAGAGACATCATTGTGAAATGGTGTGTATGTGTGAGTAAAGCCACTCAATTATTCTCCCTTGGAAGCTGATTGAGAGACCACACTTCTTAGGCGTAAAGTGGAATTGGAGTGAAGATTAAAAGTGTTCCCAAGTACTTCTAATCTTTTATTTTGAATTTCACCGCATCAAGGTATGCTATCTTGTTCTTAAATTCTGAAATTTACATAGTGCATGTTATCAATCTTGAATGAAATAGATCTATGTTTGTTGCTTCCGCTATGTGTTTTGTATGAGATACAAAACCAAATTTTCCAACAATTGGTATCAGAGGCAGGTTTTCATTTTCATGATTGTATAGCATGTGATTGTTTTTAGAATTTAAGAAAACCATTATCTTTATGTTTTGATTTTTTGCAGTAAAATTTTCTGCATTATTGTGTCCTTGAACGTGTTCTTTTGTGTAGACATGGTTTGATAATCATGGTTTTATGAATTTTGTTTTTAGCGTTGGAATTCATATGGCATGATTCATTTATATATGTGATATATAGATTGAAATTTATGGCCCAAGGATTGATAGTCATTCAATGCTGCCATGTGTTGTTAATGCCAAGGATTGACAGTTATTCAATGAAGCCGTGTCTTCATTGAAATAGTCAAGCGGTGCAATAACTGATTCACGCAGTTAAGGGTTGCATGGTTTATGTATTATAAGCATATGATGGCCATCTTATAATCATGTAGTGGAAGGCTTTAAAGGCTTATATATATAGATTGGTTTAAAGGCTTATATATATACACATTTATATGATATAAGGAAGTCAGGCTTATATATATATATATATATATATATATATATATAAAGGCTTATATAAGGCCTCCATCCGTATATTATATATTATCAATGATATATTGTGGCTTGAATGCCTAGATTTTGAATCCGTATAACATGTGAATTTAACATATGAATGCGTGATTTTAACTGCCATGTGCATGAATCCGTATATGAAGTCATATTTTAACTGCCTTGTGCGTGAATTGAAGGCATGCACCTCTTGAATATTAATATATATGTTGGCATGATTAATATATGGTCTTTGATCTTGCATGTTTTTGTGGATTCATGTGGCACGCCATTAACATGTTTTCATATATATATATATATATATATATGCCAGTTCTTGATGGCCGCATATGGTAATTGGTTTTAAAAGGATTCATCATATTGTTGCTTGCCTTGGTTTATATATTTATTATATATTAATGCTAGGATTAAAGTATTTGTTTAATGAAATTTATTCTTAATGAGATTAGGATTATGTTTTCAAGGTTTTTAGCATTATTAGGGTTCTTGATAATGATCTTGAAAACCTTAATGTTTGATCTGTAAATCTTCGTTGATAAAATCAAAAGGTGTTTTTGATGGAAGAACAATGAAGATGTCAAAAATGTTTACCTGAAAATGCTGAAAAAATTCAGTTTTGCGAATTCGATCGATTGAGTAATAGGTTCGACCGATCGAAGGCACTGAATTTTGAATTTTCACTTATTTTTGACTAAGTGTTAAAACTTTGATAAAATACAAAGCTATGTGATTAATTGTATAGTCCTTAAAAATTAAGGACATTTATTAATCGCTATCTAACTAAAAGACCTAATGAGATCAAAGATGTTAGTTGAATAGAACTCTTAGTCCTAAATTGTTTTATGATTAAAGTCCTTAATTTATTTTAATTAGAGGTTTTTAATGAGATTAAAATTCTAATTAAAGTTATATAGTTTCTAATCAGATTAGAATACTTTATCTAGTAAATTAAGGATAGAGTTCTATATAACTAATTTTTGATTCATTAGTGTTTAAGGAATCCTAAATAGTTTAGGACTTCCATTTTAGTTAGTGATTCTAATGAGATTAGAGTCTTCAATAAGTGCAAGGTTATTAGTTGTGATGAGATCACAATTATTTAAAGAAAAACCCAAATAATAAGTGGGAGTGCTGAAATAACCCTTCTGTTAAGTTTATTGTAATGTGAATAGATACCTTGTCTTGACTTCAAGTCTTGCATTCCATGCGGAGGGTATTTACTTCACAGATTACAAGGTTAAACTTTTTTGTGATTACGCGAATGTTCATTACGCTATTGTGACGTGACTTAGTAACATCATATTGAATTTAACAATTAAACACATCTAATGTGTATGGTTACAATTGTGATTAGATCACAATGATTTCATAACAATCCACTTGTTTTAAAATTTCTAGTGAGAGAGAGATACAAGGGTTGGATCTCACGGCCTCCATTATCGGTTCAAAGTAGTGTGGGTAAGCACCTCGTCTTGGCGTATATGCCTCGCGATCCCAAAGGAGGTTGTTTACTTCATAGTACTACAAGATTGAACTCACCCGTTTAAAGTAGTGTGGACAAACACCTCGTCTTGGCGCATATGCCTCGCAATCCCAAAGGAGGGTGTTTTGTTTCGTGGTACTACAAGTTTAAACATTATATAGGGAGATGAAATGTGGCTACACATGATTCTAGATAATGGTGTACACAAGACTAAGTGTAATGTTAACCTCCCAAAGGAGCTATGTTATTATTACTTAGAGGCTAAAGTTAATATGGCATATTATTAGTGTATGAGAAGAGTTATTATGATAGCACTAATAATGAGAATAGTTCTCAATCAATTAATGTGTTTATAATAAACTTGCTACCAAGGAATTATAGACATGGATTGGGTTGTCGTTGCACCTAGTATAGTATGTTTTATGGGTTTCATATTATTTAATTATGGATGCAAAATATAATGTCCCTGTAATTATGTTCATAGTCTCAAAATAAAGTTGTCATGAATTTTGTTCTCTAGCTACTATTTTAATTGAATCACATTAACTAAGAAATAATTTTGGACATGGAGCTTAAAGGAACTGAAGTACATAAGTATGTTTCGTTTCAACATTGTCATAATTTCCTATACATGATGCATTTATGGAAGATAACTTATGATGTGATCATAGTTTCCATTGAAATGCTAAAATGTTACATTGGCTTCAATCTCAATTGTGCTATTGCATGAGATGCAAGAGTTAGTACTAGACTTAGACTTTATATTAAGTCTAAATGAGATGTTTGGTATGAATCATATTGAGTGCTAAGAAAGGCTTAAAGGAGTTCCAATTCTATATCATTTTATGAAAAAAAAAATTTTATTTTAAAATGAATTGGAATTCTTGGATGTAGAGATTAAATGTTAATCTCATATGGATATGATCCATAAGTCCTTGTCAAAATCATTTGATCAATTCAATTTGTTTTTGAAAATAAATTCTTTTTATATTATCAAAATTGATGAGTGAGTTCTACGCAACGGAAGACATCCTAAAAGCCAAGGCTAAGATCAATATGATTTAATTCAAATTCTTAGCCTAGACCGAAAAGGTAAGGGTGGTAAGAAAAAGAATTATAACACCAAATAGTTGGACAAGCTAGTTGCCCTTGTGGTTGCCAAAAGGAAATTAGACCTAAAAGCATGACCAAAAGGAAAATGTTTCCATTTGGTAAAGTTAAGCACTGTCCATGATTGTCTTCTAGATGGAAATTTACATGTTTTACTTTTAAAGAGAAAGTTTCCATCCTTTGTAATTGTATATTTTGGCACTTTTGTCTAGATCTTATTAATCTAAATGATATTCAAGATTGGTGAAAGATGGGCTTTTATAACTATTATTTTATTATATTCCCAGTCTATGAATTCTGTTTAGAGGATAATATGATCTAGGGCTCCTTTTTGTAAAGGATGAAGTTCCAATGACTTTTTTTAAGTTAGTGCATACATAATGGAGGAATAAGGCTCTTTTAAAGGTAGATTGTTCTAGAAGAAGATTTTCAGAATTTGTTAAAAGACAACTATAAAATACATTTAGAAATGAGATGGTTGTATTAGATACACCATAAGATATTATTCTGTAGATAACTGTTACACCGATACAATATAGTAGTGGGAGGATTATCAAATAAATTCATACTTTTTGAATAAACTTTTAAAATCATTCCACAAGGATATGAATTTGATCCTCAGTCCTACATAAAGCCAATAGATGATATGAATATGGATTACTGGATCAAGGTTATGTGAATAGAATTAGATTCTATTTAAAGTTTAGAACTTGTAGAGGCGCCTAATGGCATTAAGCCTATTGTTTTCAAATAGGTCTACAAGAAAATGAGATTGATAGATTTGAAGGTTCAAACCTTGAAAGTCAAAACTAGTGGCGAAAAGATTTATTCAGAAAGAAATGGTTCGACTATGAAAAGATTTTTTCACCAATAGTCAAGTTTTACTCTATCTAGATTCTCTTATTCATTATTTTTCATTTAGATGAAATATGACAATGAATAACAAGAAAGATTTTTTTAGTAGCAATCTTGAGGAAGACATCTTTATGATGTAACTAAACTTGTTCATAGCAAAGAACCAGTAATGTTTAGTATGCAAGCTGCTTAAAGTCTATTTATGGACTAAAGCAAGCATCTAAATCATAAAATATCATATTTGATCAAGCAATCAAATTGTTTGATTTTGATCAAGTATTTAAAAGCCTTAAGTGTGTAAAAGTTATATAAAATAATAAATTTCTTAATGTATGTTGATGAGATTCTAATCATTTAGAATGATATAGAGTTATTGTCATCAATGAGGTTATCGTTGTCTAGTCCAGTTTGCTATAAAGTACTTGGGAAAGATTGGTCACATCCTAAGAATTAAACTTTGGTTAAAATTCAAATATCAGGATGTTGATTTTATCTCAAACTGCTTAAATAGATTAGATTCTAGCCAAGTATAGCATGTAATACTTCAAGAAAGGATTCTTTCCTTTTAAGTTTGAAGTTCCTTTATAAAGGACTAGAGTCCTAAGACATATAAAAGGAAAAGCATATCAAGACGGTTCCTTATATCATATCAATAGTAAGTCCCTATGCTGTGCTATATATTAGGCTAAATATCTATTTTGCGGTGGGCATGATAAGCAAACATCAATTGAATCAAGATCACTTAATTTAGTGGGAGTAAAGCATATACTCAAATATCTTAGGAGAATGAGGGATTGTATGCTTATTCACAAAAGTGAGTTTTTGATTGATACTGGATGTACAAATATTGACTTGTAATTTGATTGTGATTCATGAAGTTGGATTTCAAGATATGTGTTCATCTTAGGTGGTGAAGATACACATTAAGTGTAAGTAATATCTCATTAGAGAGATATGAATACTTGAGTAGTAGTAAAAAAGATAATTTATGCAATAAATCTGACTGACTTGTTTACAAACCTTACTTTAGAGTGACTATGAATTACTCTAGAGGGAGATAAGTGTCGGATATATGGTAAATTGTCTTTCAGGGCAAGTGGAAGATTGTCGGGGTTTATGCCCTAAAATCCAATTTATTGACATGTCATAAATGATTAAATTGTTTAATTATATAAGACTATTTATTAATGAACTAATGAGACATTATCTTAGTCCATGAGATGTATAATATGTGATTTAGTCACGGAACATATAAATCACAAGTTCTTTGTAAACTCAGAATTATAGTTCGTAGTTGGTGACGAAATTGGGTATTTCATCTGCAAAGACTATAACATATCAACAAAGTTGATTTGTCTTGATCATGGAAGTGGAGACTTCTAGTTGATATGTTGATATGTTTTAAGAGTTAAGACATATTGAACTGGACTGCTGTGAGATTTATTATTCTCCTAACAACTGTCAAATGAATAACAAATCTCACAACTTCTATTTGCATGAACTCTTAATACTGAGAGAATAATAGATCTAATCATGAAGTGTAGGTTGCTTTGATATATTAGAAGTGAGATCTAAAGTCACAATCAAAATCTCAGTATGTTGGGCAGCCACATTTAGTGTTGATGGAACATATATTCTTAAGATGGAATTCATAATCTCTTAACGGAGATATAAAATATTTCCTTGAGATAAGTTTAATGGGTTTGGTTATTCAGAGTGTTAGGCATAAGCACTTTAGTAAAGAGATACTAAAGTATATATTTATGAAATTGGATTTCATGAATATATGATGAATAACTTAAAGGATTAAACCAGGTACTCAAGGATTAAGATGTAGTAAATTTTAAAGTGACAGTCTATATTCATGACTTTGTATTACTACGAATATTTTATGAAGGGGTTGCATGTATAATAAATTCTTGGGATATAATTTATTAATAAGACCTAGAGTGCAATTATATTTATATAGTGGTATTAAATATAATTAATGGTAACTTTGGACTTATCAAGAGATGATAGAAAAGCCCAAGGCCCATTGAAGCTAGTGTCTTATTGTTACCTTTTGGTCCCACTCCAAGCCACACACTAAAACCCAATTGGAAAGGCCCAATAGGCTAGCCCAATAGGCCAGCCCAATTAGATAATCAGTTAGATATAAAGGGAGAAACATACAGAATTTTAATATAAGAAAAAGAGAGACATCATTGTGAAATGGTGTGTATGTGTGAGTAAAACCACTCAATTATTCTCCCTTGAAAACTGATTGAGAGACCACGCTTCTTGGGCGTAAAGCAGAATTGGAGTGAAGATTAAAAGTATTCCCAAGTACTTCTAATCTTTTGTTTTGAATTTCACCGCACCAAGGTACGCTATCTTGTTCTTAAATTCTGAAATTTACATAATGCATGATATCAATCATGAATGAAATAGATCTATGTTTGTTACTTCTGCTGTGTGTTTTGTATGAAATACAAAACCAGATTTTCAACAATACTATGTATGATGCTATGTATGACTTAGTGTTGTGAGTAATAAAGTTGTTTTATTATTATCAAAAATAATGGTAACATGAATATTCGGACATTATCATATAATCCATGAGATGCATAATATGTGATTTATGTAAAAAGTCACAGAAGATATAAATCACAAGTTCTTTGTAAATTCAGAATTTTAGTTCGTAGTCGGTGATGAAATTGGGCATTTTATCTGCGAAAACTATAACATATCAACTAAGATGATTTGTCTTGATCATGAAAGTGGAGACTTCTAGTTGATATGTTGATATGTTTTAAGAGTTAAGACATATTGAACTGGACCGCTGTAAGATTTATTGTTCTGCTAACGACTGTTAAATGAATAATAAATCTCACGACTTCTATTTACATGAACTCTTATTCCTGAGAGAATAATGGACCTGATCATGAAGTGTAGGTTGCTTTAATATATCAAGAATGAGATCTAAAGTAACGGTCAAAACCTTAATATGTTGGGCAGGCACATTTAGTATTGATGGAACATATATTCTTAAGATGGAATTCATAGTCTCTTAACGAAGATACAAAATATTCCCTTGAGATAAATTTAATAGGTTCGGTTACTCAGAGAGTTAGGCCTAACCACTTTAGTAATGAATTACTAAAGTAAATATTTATGAAATTGGATTTCATAAATATATGATGAATAAATTTAAAAAGATTAAACTGAGTACTTAAGGATTAAGATATAATAATCTACAAAGTGACAGTCTACTTTAATGACTTTGTATTACTATGAATATTAATAAGGCCTATAGTGCAATTATATTGATATAGTGGTATTAAATATAATCAATGGTAACTTTGGACTCATCAAGAGTTGACAGAAAAGCCCAAAGCCCACTGGAGCTAGTGTCTTATTTGTTCCATTTTGGTCCTACTCCAAGCCACATACTAAAGCCCAATTGGAAAGGCCCAAAAGGCTAGTTCAATTAGATAATCAGTTATAAGGAGAGAACATACAGAATTTTGAAAAGACATGAAATGGTTTGTATGTAGTGTTGGACACTCCTTCATCCTCCCTTGAACAAATTCATAGAAACTGATTGAGATGCCACACTTCTTGGGCGTTAGTGGAATTGGAGTGAAGATTAAAAGTGTTCTGGAGTACTTCTAATCTTTTTAAAAAAAAAAATCACCACACCAAGGTATACTCTCTTATTCTTGTATTTTGAAATTTACATAACACATGTTATCAATTGCGAATAAAGTAGATCTGTTAACTTTCCACTACGTATGTTTTGTATGCGATACAAACATATATTTTTCCTTCATTTCCTTCCTCCCTCCTTCCTCTCTTAGATTGGTTGTGCTAGGTATATCATGTCTTGTACCATTTGTCCTCATCTCTAAAGTGTGGCAACCCCTGTTTACTTTCCTGCACCTATATTTTGGGTCAAGCTCTAGGAATGTAGGCATTTACTTTCCTGCATTTATGTGCTTGCATTGTGCATGATGTATTTATATATATACATGCTCGCCCTTTCTGGTGTAATTGTCACAGTCCATGTCACTTAAGGCAAAACGAAACTGGGGCACAATCTCACAGTACACGCACATAATCGTCATCGAGAGTGGGGCCTTCAACGGGCCACCAGCACGCGCGGGAGTGTTGCCACGGCGAGTGGTCGAACGAACGCCCGACGGCGGCGGTTTTCCTCCCCGATCAAGGCTGGGCATCAACAGTACCACAAGTGATCATATCTGACAATGGTTCCCACTTTGAGAGATAGGTTTGAAGGATCTTAGAGTTGTACAATGTTGAGCATCACAAGTCTTCATCGTACCGACTGTAGACTAATGGGACCGTAAAAGCAGCCAATAAGAACATCCTAACCAAGATGATAGTAACATACAAGGATTGGGCCAAAAACCTTCCATTTGTCTTATGGGGTTAAAGAACTTCTATCTGTGCATCAACTAGGGAAACCCCCAACTCCTTGGTTTATGAGAGCGAAGTGGTACTTCCTATTGAGGTGGAGATACAATCTTAGAGAGTACTAGGGGAAACCAAGGTCCTAAAAGAAGAATGGATGAAAGAAAGATATGAATAGTTGGCCTTGATAGATGAGAAAAGAGCTAGAGCACAATACCATGCACAAGGTTACCAAAAAAGGATTGCTAGAGCATTTAACAAGAAGGTGAAACCTAGAAATCTTAAGGAAGGAGATCTAATCCTAAAGGTACTTAGATATGAGACTTTCGACCTAAAAGGAAAGATGAAGCCAAGATGGTCTAGGCCTTTTATTATCAAAAAGATCATGTCAGGAGGTGCTACAAAAATTACAAACATGGATGGGGAAGAGACGCTTTGCCCAATCAACCTAGATAGACTCCGAAAGTATAACATTTGAAAAATAAAAAAGCTTGCTAGGTTGAAAACCCGAGAGGGCGACCTAGGCAAAAATTAAGGCAAAGAACCCTGCTAGGTCGAAAACCCAAAAAGGCGATCTATGCAAAAGATAAGGGAAAAGACCATGGGCATGGCAAAAATTCACACAAAGATGTCATAGGCAAAAATTACATGGCACAGAAAAGGAAAAAAAAAAATAGAGAAGAAAAGATAAATATAAAGACAATAAGTAATAAAATGGTTGATTCTCTTATTGCTCTAGTTAAAAGATAATAAATTGTTTCCATAGCTTATTGCTCAAATTAAAAGAAAATAAATTGTTTCCATAGAGGATTTGGAACATTCCAATCCTTTATTAAATTCAAAAAGAAAAGACATGAGAATCATAAAGTGCAGAAAAGCAAAATTTGGGGCATATCAAGGTAGTTAGTGGTCCTCTTCCTTTTGTTGGACTTCTGGTAATCTTTCTCTTCCATGCGAACTGACCTCATGTCAGCAATCAACCAAGTCTTGTAACTCGAGGTAGGATGGAGCAACCAAGAGAAACGAATGTCCTTAGCCATAGTTCTCTTCAACCAAGTTTCACGAATCCTGCCAAAGACCCTCTCAGTGAAGACCAAGATGTGAAAGATGCTATCATCATTAGGAACTCCTTGACGGTCACCAAATTGCCTCACAATGCGGTCTGGGGAGTAGTAAGAGCAACGGCGAAGCCCAATCAAAGGAACATAGTTGTCTTTGAAGACACAATTGACCATTCCTATAATGTTCCACCATTCCACCACCCATTGGACACCCAAGGGGGAAAGATGCTTCAAGAACTCAGTGAACTCAACAGGGTCCATCTCTTTGTTTATAAGCTTGCGGTCATGATCATGCTTTGGTTAATATTGACTAGGAGGGATAGAGGGAGGCTGAAGCAATTGAATTCTCTCGTATAACCATATTTGAAAGAAAGAGAGAAAAGAGAGAGTGACAAAGAAAGCATGAGTTTTTA
Organism: Lithocarpus polystachyus; assembly: GCA_033629205.1. NCBI lineage: Eukaryota > Viridiplantae > Streptophyta > Magnoliopsida > Fagales > Fagaceae > Lithocarpus > Lithocarpus polystachyus. Next base: position 53,554,318 of record CM066164.1, on the reverse strand, counting down.
GTGGAAAAATGAGAGATAAAAGAAAATGAGATATAATAATGAACAAACATGATATAAGGAGTCTCAATAGGCTAAAACTAAAAGGCGATCCATGCAAAAATTAGAGGAATCCCACTAGGTTGAGAACCTAGGCAAAAGTTAAGGATCATACCTGAAAAAGGAGAGGGCTTCCTACAAAGAAAGTTGCTTCCCTTCTATGAACAGCATCCAAACCATTAAGAGTTTCGGCCAGGATCATGCCAACGAGACTTCCCCTCTCTAGATTTATGACCACCGAAAGCATCCTTTAATCTACATAAGGTGTCTCATGCACCTAGAAGTACCTCGCAAAAAGGCATAGACAAAAGGCACTGAGATAACGAGAGCGCCGTTCCCCAACCAAATGAGCATTCTTCTAAGAAAAGTAGGTGAAAACCATGTAGATATTCAACTTGTTTAGCATGCACCATCTCTAAGCTATAGCAAGAGGAATTCCCAAGAGTTGATGAGACATGTCTAAGAAATCTTCATCAGTAGTGGGAAGAATGAAAGTACTAACATCTGGTTCACCCATGATTACACTAAATTGTTCAATGTGTAGGGCATAATTCCACACCATTGAATTGGAAGACATGCTAAGTTAGGATCCAAAATTCAGCAATAGAACAAAGGACAGGTTCATCCATTTTGATTTGATGGTAGGTAAGGATGCAAGAGAGGCCAAGAGGGATGAGAGCATCCTTGAAAGTGGGACCAAGCTTCTTTACCCATGCTGAGACCTCCAAAAGGATGAATTCTGCCATTGGGAGACCTTACTGAGTGTTTCCTATGTTTAGAACTCATTTTGTGGGTTTAGAGGCCCCAACAGCTATTTTATACTTAAAAGAGGCGGCTAGGGTTTTCTAGCTTGCGGCATGCGTACATAGGCCTATGTATACATGTGCAAGAAGGAAGGCAAAATCAAATTCCTTTTCCTATTTGGAGTGTGATTCCTCCATTAAGGCTCCTCCCATGATTCCCACAACCTAAAAGACTATTCAAGGCACAATCAAGCTTAAATTTCAAGCATTAAGGACCAAGGAAAATAAAGTTGCATGCAATTATCCCCATGAGTTGTAAATTAAGTACATGCCTCAAATAAAAGCAGAAATATAAAAGATGTTCTTAAAATACAATCCAATATCTCAAATAAAATCCAAAAAGTTAAAATACATGCTAAATAAAAAAAGAAAATGAAATAAAAAGGAGAAATATGGTCTATGTCTATGTCAGTGTGTGTCTGTCTATTTGCCGGATCATCATTGGTGGTGCCTCTTCCTCAGCTGATAGCTGAGAGTAGTCTTAGAGCCACCAGCTCCACCATCATCACCACCTTCATCATCGTCGTCATCATCACCTAGGTAAGCAAACCCTTCAGGATCATAGATCCCCCTAGAATACTCGAACACCTCCAGTTTGAGGTTCCCAACAAGCCAGATGAGCTCCTCATGCTCCTCTATAGTGGGTTGAAATTTGAGATGAAGATAGTGTTAGAACAAGTATTATGGGATTCAAGAAAAGGAAAGACAAGACATGGATGAAGGAGAACTCACTACTTGTGTACCTTCAGGAAAAAGGTAGCCTATGACATTTGTGTTACATCCCACTGCACGCTCCCAAGCAAAGCCGTTAAGGCCGTAAGCATAGACAGACGAAGGTAGATGAAAGGGGTCAACAAGACCACCACTCGCAAGGTCAACCTGATATAAGCATCATATTTGAGCAAAACTATGCGCAGAAATACAAGAAAAAAGAATGAAGAGAAATTAAGAGGAAAGGATACATACCTCTTGAATGAGGGAAGGCATGAGACAAGTCTCGTTGAACTCATCATAATACAGATCATCCACAAGCCGCCCAGCATAGGGAATGCCACTCCTCTGGTACTCGGCATCAGTTATGGAAAGCGGGGCAAGCATGAACTGTGGAGGATCCATCAAGACTCGCGGTACATCCTCACCCACCAACTGGTAGCATACCCTCTCTACCAAGTAAAGAACCCTCATACTGGCACCCTCAAAGGTCTAGGTGATCTCGGAAATAATGATGACGGCAACCTCCAAGTTTGGGTCCACGACAGCAGGAGCACCTGCCCATGGACTCTAAACGACCTGTGACAGCACGTAGGGTTAGATGAAGAATCCTAAAGGCATGCAAAATAAAGTAACAAGAAAAATGAATGTTCAACTCACCTCCTCAGAAGAAAGTCTATCAAAGTGAGTCCTAACCAGGGAGAAGCTCTTTAGATCCACCTCCACCCCACGAGCATGTGAGAGACCAGAACTTCTTGGTGCTCTCATTTTGGGATTAATGTGGAGTTGCCACTTATTTTTTATTACAAAAAAAAAACAAAAAAATATATATATAAAACTTACATATTGAAAGGCCTCAAATTTCATTAATTGATTATACAAATACAAGTTGGTAGAATAACATTACAAGGCTTTGGTCCTAGATACAATCTACCAAAATAAAATAAAGCACTAGTTCTACCAACCTAAGATTCTAATGTTCTAGGGTTAGATTACAAAATGGGAAGGTTTTAGGCACCTATTCTGCCCAGACAGAGTTTGGTCTTCTAAACTTTAAATGACCATTTAAATACCCTTAAAAAATGATATGCAACTTGTTGTGTTAATATTCCTAGATCTATGGTTGGTTAATATGCAAAATCTTAGATCTATTGCTCTTATGTAAGAAAAAAAAAATCAAATCTGAATTTTACTTATAGGAAAAGGATTTTTAAAGTGAAATTTCAAAATAAAATTTTTAGATCCACTTTCTAATTATCAAAGGGGATAAATTTAAAAGAAAAGTTTCAAATCTGATTTTTTTTTTTATTAACAAACAATATAAATGTCTAATAAAAAAATTCAGATCTGATTTTTAAAATTAAAAAAAAAATGGATTTTGAAAAGAATTTCCAACTCTGATTTTTTAATTAAAAAACAGAATGAACTTCGAAGAGAAAATTCAAATCTAATTTTTTAATTAAAAACAAAAAGGATTTTGTTTAATTGCATTCATATCTGTGTTTTTCTCTTTCTTGAAAAACTGTTTTTAAGCACTCTTGACAGCTTCTAGATACCTCTCGACAGCTAGGCTATATATCAAGCCTCTTAAGCTTTTTTTCTCGATAGCTGTCATTGCAATTTTGATCCATCGAGGTTTTTGAGCTTCAGTCTCAATAGCTTCTTGATCCATCAAGGAAGCTTTTCTATGCTCGATAGATTCTCAATCGCTTCTCGATCCATCGAGATTCTTTTGCTGTGGACACCTTTCGATAGCTATATCCCTCGAGTTTTAAATCTCAACACCTCTCGATACCACTCGATCTGTCGAGATTTATGGGTCTCAATATATAGCTTCAGCGCGATTTCCATTTCATTTCTCTCTGATCTCTCTCGATACCTTCTGTTTCCTCACCTTCCCAAACTCTTCTCTCTCACTCCAAACCTCTTCTCGATACCTTTTGTTTTCCCTCTTTTTCATGCATTTCATTCATATAGATCTAGATTTTTAGGTTTTGGAAAAGTTTTTGGAGTTTTTCAAAATTGATGAGTTTTTCACAAAATTTTTGGGCTAGTTTTTGTTTAAACGAGCTTAAATCATCATGCATTGCATCACATTTGCATTTTAATAATGATTCATGCATTTTAGATGTGTGTTTCCTTTGTTGCAAGCATGTGTGCTGGTAGGATTGGATTGGGCTAAGCCCATGATGTTTTTATTGTTACATGTCACATGTTCATGCATTTTTCATGCATACGTACCTTTATTTATCTCTATTTTAATATTGATTTATGTTGGTGCTTTTCTGCATGTTTCTTTCTATCTCTCTTTCTTTCGTTAATGGGTCTATGGCACCTAAACGAAAATCTACTCCGTCCTGGAACCCTCTTCATTGCAGGGCATCTTCTTCTTCTTCCCCAGCTGATTCTACTCCATCTCACATACGGTTCTGTGATGATAAAGCCCAAAAGGACTTTTTAGAGAACTTTTCATGACGTGGCATTCATTCGGAATGCCAAGTCGTTCTATCGGACTTTCCGATACTGACCTTCCCATAGTCATCTACAGTAGGGGTTGGGAGGCACTTTGTGGCATCCTGGTCACTTGCCCTTCCGTGATCAAACAGGAGTTTTACTCCAACATCCATGGATTCGAGTATTCTGTACCTTAGTTTGTCACTCACATTCGAGGTACGTGCATTGTAGTCACTCCAGATCTTATGTCCGAGGTGCTACACGTATTAAGGGTTGCACATCCTGACTACCCCGGTTGTGATCTTCTTAAGACTGTGTCTAAAGACGAACTTATGTCTCTATTTTGTGAGACACCTTCTTCTTGGGGTGGTCGTCAAAACACCCCTTGCTCGACCTTTGCTAAAGGTCCAAGGTTCCTAAACATGGTGATGACATTCGTTCTTCATCCATTGTCTCACTATAACTCTATCATAGAGCCTCATGCTAGATTTTTGTTATCCCTCTTAGAGGATCTTTCTATAGACTTCCCTTCTCAGTTCATCCTATCCCTTATAGATTTCTATAGGGATATGGCGACCAATGATAAGCTCATTTTTCCTTTGGCTATCACATAGATTCTCCACCATTTTTTTGTGTCAAATCCCGAGTCTGATCACTTCATTGTCATGGGTGCCATCAACGCTGCTACCGTTAGACGAAGTGAGGCCCAACTTCGACCGAAGCGGCCACAGACCGAGACAACAGCTCCTCCTGCTTCTACAACTCCTTCCACATCCGCTCTTTCTTTTTCTACGGGTGGTGTGACCCTCGAGGCAGTCATCATGCAGCTTCAGCGCATGGATGCTCACCTTAACACTCTCAGTGAAGAGTTGTGCCAATTGAACACCCGTGTCAATCGTATTGCACGACGGCAAGCTCGCCTTGGTGGCTTCGAGAGTCTCCCTCTCCTTCTCCAGAGGCTTCTGAGTACGAGGATGACGATGGTGACTCTAATGGTGATGCTGATGAGGATGAGGATGCAAGCTCTTCCAGTGACAATAAGATGACTGCTTGAGTTACTAACCCTTTATCATTTGTGACAAAAAGGGGGAGTAGTTTTGGGATGAGAGTGGTCATGTATTTAAGGGGAGAGTTAGCATAGGACATTTTTGATAGGGGGAGTGTTTATATTTTGAGGGATGTAGTGAGGTTATCATGTATTTTCTTTTCTTTCTTTTATAGTTACCTCATGTACACCAGTCTTGTGACCATTTGACATACATTGTACTTATCTTTTGATATATATATATATATATATATATGTTAATGCATTTTCATTCACCTATCTCTTCATGTGTTGTTTCTTTTCTCTCTTTATGCACATGCTTCTTATTAATTTGTATGCAATCTTTTATTTCTATTTCACACTAAGATGTTGTGATGAGTTTTGTTTAAAGTGTTTCAGAAATACAGGTTGTCAAAGTCTTCCTTGACATGAACTCTCTTCTTGCAATGTTTTTCTGGAGTTTTTGTTTGGATAGATTTTATTGTATTCAATAAATGAGTATGAGTTGAGTGATTTATGACTTCTCTCATATGTTCATTTGTTTGTTGAGGTTTTGTCATGGATTGCTAAAAGGGGAGACTGTTAGGACATATGTGAATCACGTTAAGAATATATGTCAGTATAGAATTGGCTAATCCTTTAATAAAATGCACTTTACTTGTAATTGGGTAGATCTAGGATGTGTTTAATGTTTTAAGGAACAAGAGTTCAAGTCCAAGTGTTAAAGTCACACAAGTCCGTCCAAGAAACAAGTGAAAAAGTGCTGGATTTTAAAGCTCGATAGTTAGCTCGATATATAGAATCTATCGAGGTTTAAAAGGCAACTCTAGCCCGATGCTCAACAACTGCTCGATAGATAAGCTATCTATCGAGATTTATGAAAATCATTTTTTCAAATCTGATTTCACAACATTCCATGTATACATGTTTGGGCTTTCTTTTCTAAACATATATAAGGATTATTTTAAGGGCCATCAAAGGTTGCGTGAGTGTGAAGCAAAGTTTGGTTCATGCAAATTGTGACAATCTCTCCTTTTAATGCACGGCTCCAAGTACGTGACTAATCAATAGATGCGCGGATCCCTGTATACGACTTAATCACCAACTTGAGAAGGATGTTGGTTACAAAGTTCTTCAGTTCATCACACGAAGCTCCTTGGTCACAAAACCCAACAGCGAACAAACGCAGCAGCTTCTTCAAGAGAAAGATGAACTAGGGAAAATTCTATCTCCGGTCATAATTTGCATGAACAAAACTTTACTTCACACTTGCACAATTGTGCAACCTTTGACGGCCCTTTAAATAATCCTTATATATGTTTAGGGTTGTGAGAAAAGAAAGCCCAAACATTTATACACGGATTGGAATGAAATCAGATCTAAAAAACTAACTTTCATAAGTCTCGACAAATACCCTATCTATCGAGCAACCGTCGAGCCTCGGGCAAAAACAGCTTTTTAAACCTCGATAGATACTAGCTGTCGAGCTTTAAAATCTAGCACTTCTTTACTTGATTATGTTGGGGTTTATGCCCTAAAATCCAATTTATTGGCATGTCATAAATAATTAAATTTGTTAATTGTATGAAACTATCTACAAATAAACTAATGGGACATTATCATAGTCCATGAGATGCATTGTATGTGATTTATGTGATTTAGTCAAAGAAGATGTAAATCATAAGTTTCTTGAAAACTCAAAATGTAGTTCATAGTTGGTGATGAAATTGGGCGTTTCATTTGCAAAGACTATAACACATCAACTAAGATGATTTGTCTTGATCATAGAAGTGGAGACTTTTAGTTGGTATGTTGATATGTTTTAAGAGTTAAGACATATTGAACTGGACTGCTGTGAGATTTATTATTCTTCTAACAACTGTCAAATGAATAATAAATCTCACAACTTCTATTTACATCAACTCTAAATCCTAAGAGAATAATGGACCTGATCATGAAGTGTAGGTTGCTTTGATATATCAGAAGTGAGATCTATAAGTCACGTTCAAAACCTCAATATGTTGGACAGCCGCATTTAGTGTTGATGGAACATATATTCTCAAGATGGAATTCATAATCTCTTAACGGAGATAAAAAATATTCCCTTAAGATAAGTTTAACGGGTTTGGTTATTTAGAGTGTTGGGCTCAACCACTTTGTAAGTATTTACTAAAGTATATATTTATGGAATTGGATTTCATAAATATATGATGAATAACATAAAAGATTAAACTGGGTACTCAAAGATTAAGATGTAGTAACCTTCAAAGTGGCAGTCTATATTCATGACTTTGTATTACTACGAATATTTTAATGAAGGGGTTGCATATATAATAAAGTCTTGGGATATAATTTATTAGTAACGCATAGAGTGCAATTATATTCATATAGTGGTATTGAATATAATTAATGGTAACTTTGGACTTGTCAAGAGTTGACAGAAAAGCCCAGGGTTATTTGTTCCCTTTTGGCCTAAAAGGCTAGCCCAATTAGATAATCAGTTATATTTAAGGAGAGAAACATACAGAATTTCATAAGACTTTTCATAAGTGCTTTTTCACAAGTTAGTTTTCTGTGTGGTTTTTATTATGATCATATGAGAACATGAAATGGTTTGTATGTGAGTGTTGGACACTCTTTTATTCTCTCTTTGGAAACTAATTGAGAGATCACACTTCTTGGGCATTAAGTGGAATTGGAGTGAAGATTAAAAGTATTCCCAAGTGCTTCTAATCTTTTGTTTTGAATTTCCCCGCACCAAGGTACTCTTTCTTGTTCTTAATTTCTGAAACCTACATAGTACATGTTATCAATTGTGAAAGAAGTAGATCTGTTAATTTTTCGCTGCATATGTTTTGTATGTGACACAAATATGTATTTTTCCAGTAGATCGTTGGACAGACTTACGTGGCTTTAACACTTGAACTTGAAACCTTGTTCCTTGAAGCATTAAACACATCCTAGATCTACCCAATTATAAGTAAAGTGTGTTTTGTCAAAAGATTAGTCAATTCTATAATGACATATGTTCCTAACATAATTTACATATGTCCTAACACTTTGGAGGTTTTCCCCATTCATAAACAAATCACCTTTTCAACTTTATTTTCCGCTGCATCTTACATTAGTTGGTGATTTGTTTGTGCTACCACGCATATTGTATGTTAATCGGATTAATTAATTTCATTTTTCCAATTAATTTGATTAAGTTACCAAAGGGGTCAATACATTCTTGGCCTATCAAAAATTTAAAAAAAAAAATAGATGGAAGCAATACCTGCATCAATGCATCAACAAATTCTATAGGGGAATGGGAAAATTACTTTAGAGAGAGAGAGAGAGTCTTTATAAGTCCTAAAGAAATTTTACTTAACAAAAAAGAAAGTCTTAAAGTTGAACTTTTAGAATTTCTTTAACATTAAGGGCCCAAGGAGCTAAATTTTGAATTTAATTTTGTATTTATAGAGGTGTTTGTGCTTAAAAAATAAGGTAGGGTTGCTTAGAAAATCAGTAGATATGAGTTAGGTCAAGTTTTATCCCTAAAAAATTGAATCTAATGACTTTAAACCTAATCTAAAAATGTCTGGGTTGGACTTGGAACCCGTGCCAATCGGCACTGTGGAAGTGCCAATCATCACTTGCCATGTGCCGATCGGCACTCTTTGGTGCTCGACCCGGCTTTCTCTTTTGGTTCATTATGGACTCTTTTTCAGGCGTTTTTTGAGCCAGGAATTATACTTAGACATTTTTTAAACTTGTATTCTTAATAAACTCTTGATAATTAAGTCCTAAAAGAATAATTATCTAAAGAAAAATTACTTTTAAAAGCTTAATTATCAATAATTCCCATATTATCAGATCATCAATTTTATTCCTATGCAACCAAGCTCATTTTTTATCAAATCCAATGGCCAATCACATAAATTATTTAATTAATTTTAATTATTGACCAATCAAAATTAATTTCAATTAATCACATGTGATCATTATCACCTAATTGAATGCATACAGACCATGAAAACTTAATCTTGTGATATCTTTCAATCTGACAATCCGATTTGACAACCGGCCATGTCATCGCGATCATTAGAATCTCAAGATCATTTTTATGATATGGGATGAATGATTTAATGCATAAAATGCAATTATGATTTTTTGGGTACTTAGAATGATCCTTTCAGTCATCTTCCAAGATTAAATTATGGGTGCAAAATTAAGTGTCTACAGATCGATAAAACCATACTTCACGGCCCAGCACTGAAAAGAGAAAATACAGTTTGCAAGATGACATTTTGCAAGAAGAATGGGTACAGTTTGTAAGATATGGATATGAATGCAGTTTGCAAGACGACAATTTGCAAAATACAAATGTAGATATTGTTTGCAAAAAGTATGAAGCACAATTTTTAAGCTAGATGACATGTGAACAAGTGCAATTACAAGAATGGAGAACACATACATTGTAAGGTGCTAGAAAGGATGAGAGAACCAACCTCAAGGAGCTTCCAAGGTGTAGACATCGCATTTTGTACCCCTTTCGACTCGGGCCCCCGTTCCCAATTTTGCTCAAACTCTAAGGCCCAGTTTAGAGACCAATCAGATATCAAATTGACTTGAGAGTGTTAAACTAAAAAATATAACCTTTTAAATGAGCAAAAATATAATTTTGAATATAAAGTAACCAAAGTGGCCCTCAGCCCACGTACGTGGGCAACGGCCTGCGTACATGAACCAAAGCATGCATACGCAAGCACATTCCTGCATATGCTGCTAGGGATTTTGTACCATACATATTTCAAGAAGGAATGAAATTTTCATACCCTTATTGGCAGCCTTGAACTTTGGACAATTTCTCTTCCAATGTCCTTTCTCACCACAATGGAAACATTTTCCTTTCAGCTTCTTTCCTTTGTCGGCAACTCCTAAGACAATTTGTTTACCCTCTTGTTTAGTGAAGTCCTTCTTCTTCTTCTTCTTACCCTTGCCTTTCGACTTAGGTTGAGAAGTAGAAGCTTCACCCACATTGGCTTCAAACATTAGAAGTACCAAGGATGCCTTCCGCCGCTACCAACTCATTCGTTAATTCAGACAAAGAAAAATCTTTTTGTTCATGTTATAGTTAAGTCTGAATTCCTTGAATGACTCCGGTAGTGACTGGAGTATCATATCCACTTGGGATTCTCCATCAATGTCGGCACCCAAAACTTCTAAAGTATTCAGATTAGAGATCATTGTAAGACAATGCTCTCTCACTGAACTACCTTCAGCCATTTTGGTATTATAAATTTGTCTCATGGTTTCTTGCCTTGCAGAACGGCCTTGCTCACCAAACATCTCTTTCAGACTTTGCATAATGTCCGAAGCTAGTTCTACATCCTGCATTTGATGCTGTAGAACATTTGAGATGGACGCTAGGATGTAGCACTTGGCCATTTCATTAGATTTCTGCCAACGATCATATCGTTGTTTTTCCTCGGGAGGAGCATCTAATGAAGGAAAGCTAGGACATGGTTGAGTAAGCACATATTTGTGCTCTTCAGCTGTGAGAACTATGTCCAAGTTTCTTTTCCAGTCAACATAATTGGTTCCAGTCAGTTTGTTTTGATTAAGAATGCTAACAAGTGGGCTAAATGATGCCATGTTCAAATCTGAAATAATAAACATGAATATAATAAGTAAACTGGACATTATCAATTTAGCATATAAACATATACTATGGAACCTTAATAAAACCATAATATAATATATGCAACGACAACCCAATCCCATACTCAATATCCCTCAGCATAGAGTGAATATTAAATACTATGATTGATTGAGAACTATTCTCATTATTAGTGCTATCATGATAACTCTTATCAAACACTTAATAATATGCCGTTATACATTTGGCCTCTAAATGATTATAGCAAGAACTCAGCATAGAGGATACTATAATATTTAGTCTAGTGTATACCATTGTCTAGAATCATGTGTAGCCACATTTCATCCCCTTAACAGGCTTATCATGTAGTACCATGATACAAAACACCTTCCGCATGGAATGCAAAGCTCGAAGCTAAGACAAGGTGTTTGATCAAACCACTATAAACCAAGAAATTCAATCTTGTAGGACCATGAAATACATATTCTCCGCATGAAATGCAAAGCTCGAAGCTAAGACAAAATATATATTTCACACTACTATGAACCAACAATGAAGGCCGTGAGATCCAACCCTTGTATCTCTCTCCCACTAGATATTTTAAATTAAAGGTTTTTATCTTATAAACATGCATAAACTAATTATACACAACCTTGCACTTTTTATTACGAAAAAGGCGTAAGAAAAAATAGCAAAAACACAAAATTTAAGTTTGAAAACACTTAGAAAAAAAAAAATTCTGATTTTCTTTCTTTCGATCGATCGAATGTGCCCCTCAATCGATCGAAAAAATTAAACAATTCGAACTAAACCTTCTGTCTGATTCGATTGATACTCAATCGCCTCTCGATCGATCGAAAATAAAATTCGATCGATCGACTAACAATCGAATATTAATCAATTCAAAAGGATAAGTCTCTGTTTCACTCGATCAATCGAAAGCAAATCTCGATCGATCGAAACTCGTGAAACTCGAATTTCCAGAATTTCTCTAAGGTAGTTTTCAACCGTTTTGCATGAACAAACAACCATCATACGAAAATGATAGACAGAGATTGATATCAAAACTGAAATCTATTGATGCTATAGCCTTAAAGATCAATTTAACATTCTTAAATTCATATTTAAACAACATCATAACATCAATATCAGTTTTTATCAAATCATAGTTTCAACGACCATGCAGAAATCTATCAACTTGAAACTATAATCTCTAATTCCAAAACGAACAAAACATGTTATACAGATTCGAAATGAAGACCGCTCTGATACCAATGTTGGGAAATCATCATGTTTGTATCGAATACAAAACATACGCAGCGGAAAATAAACGGATCTACTTCATTCGCAATTGATAACATTCACTATGTAAGTTTCAGAATATAAGAACAAGAGAGTGTACCTTGATGCGGTGAATTTCAAAAACGAATGAAGAAGTACTCGGGAATACTTTCAATCTTCACTCCAATTCCACTCGATGCCCAAGATGTGTGGTCTCTCAATCAGTTCTATGTTTCTAGAGAGAATATGAAAGAGTGTCTCTCTTCCTTATTTCATTACCGTTAATATGATGAAACATACAAACCATTTTATTCTATAAAATTCTGTATGTTTCTCTCCACATAACTGATTATCTAATTGGGCTAGCCTTTTGGGCCTTCCCAATTGGGCTTTAGTGTGTGGCTTGGAGTGGGACCAAAAGGGAACAAATAAGACACTAGTTCCAATGGGTCTTGGGCTTTTCTGTCAACTCTTGACAAGTCCAAAGTTACCATTAATTATATTTAATACCACTATATAAATATAATTGCACTCTAGGCCTCATTAATAAATTATATCCCAAGACTCTATTATACATGCAACCCCTTCATAAAATATTCGTAGTAATACAAAGTCATAAATATAGACTGCCACTTTGTAAATTACTACATCTTAATCCTTGAGTACCCGGTTTAATCCTTTTGAGTTATTCACCCTATATTTATGAAATCCAATTTCATAAATATATACTTTAGTCTTACTAAAGTGGTTAGGCCTAACTCTCTGAATAACTGTACCCATTAAACTTATCTCAAGGGAATATTTTATATCTCCGTTAAGAGACTATGAATTCCATCTTGAGAATATATGTTCCATCAACACTAAATGTGGCTGCCCAACATATTGAGGTTTTGACCGTTACTTTAGATCTCACTCCTGATATATCAAAGCAACCTACATTTCATGATCAGGTCCATTATTCTCTCAGGATTAAGAGTTCATGTGAATACAAGTCGTGAGATTTATTATTCAATTGACAGTCGTTAGGAGAATAATAAATCTCACAGCGGTCCAGTTCAATATGTCTTAACTCTTAAAACATATCAACATATTAACTAGAAATCACCATTTCCATGATCAAGACAAATCATCGTAGTTAATATGTTATAATCTTCGCAGATGAAATGCCCAATTTCATCACCAACTACGAACCAAAATTCTGAGTTTACAAAGAACTTGTGATCTATATCTTCTGTGACTTTTCACATAAATCACATACTATGCATCTCATGGACTATTTGATAATGTTCGAATATTTATGTTACCATTATTTTAGATAAGAATAAAACAACTTTATTAAACATAATATTAAGTCATACATCATTTCTCAAATAATGTCATACATAATATCATACATAGCATCATACAATAGGATTTAAGGGCACATATCCTAACATGGATCCCTTCTTCAAACTGTTGAACCACCTCATCACCGTGGGGCCGAGACTAAATAGGAACATCTTGCCTAGAAGTCTTTCTTTTCAAGAATAAAAAGCCATAAGTTGGGTGAAATGGCTTACGTGCTTTACTAGATCTGTCTTGTCGTCGTAACAGGTGAACGGCGGGCGAGTGAAGTGTCTAGGCATCTCGGTGCGTTCTATTTCCTCAAAAAAATGTGACCTAGCTATCCTTCTTAGAGTTCGGCTCATGGCATTCATGGCGGCGTTTGGGTGTCCACCCCTTTCTTTCCTCAGCAATACCGAAGCTGGGACTTTGGACTCGTTTGACCTATCCTTTGACAACCGAGAGTGACTTTGGTGCGGTAGTCTCTACGAATGGCTGCTTACTGAGCTATAGTCATAGGATAACCCTTTAAGGGACCTCCTTCGACGCCTGCCCCCTGCCTCTAACTCCAACTCCCAAATCCTAAGGGCCTAGGATGAGTGCTTAGATCGATTGCTACCGAACCCCACCAACCCTTTGCCCGGATGTTGCCCCTCCATCTAATAGTTACCTCCACCACCTGTTGACCTTTAACGTAGTAGGATTTCCAACAAGCAGCGCCAATTATGGTAGTCCATTCCCAAATACTTTGGGCTTTTAGGCCTGGACCCCCAATTTACTTGCACTCTAGGTTAGGCTTATCCCACAATAGGAGGTTCAAAAGAGTGATTATTAGTGTCACTGATGATGTACTAGTTTCACTTGAGCACTAAACTACCTTGATTTTGGCTCTGCTATGATGGTTACCAAGCAAATGAGCCCCCTTTTCTAAAATCCGAACAAGATTTCCTTCTCCCTGAGATGTGTTTCTTTCACTACTCTCGTGTCTCTCTCCCTTAATTTTCCAACCCTTTGTTCTTGCCCCTCCCCTCTTATTTATACCCTTCTTTCAGTAGGGTAGTCATGATAAAGAAATATTTGGCATGTCAATGGGTCCCTCCATATCCTATCACCTGTTAAAAAGGGGCCCACCTTATGTTGTTAATTCGACTTCCTAGTAACTTGTGCCAAAAGTCGGGTCTAGATGCTCGATGGGCAAATTCCTTCAGGGCGTTATCTCTTATTCCTGACATACCTTAGGGACCTCCTTATTTGCTTAGCCAACTCCACAAAGTTATATGGGCCTGAATTGGGCCAAGGTTCCAATGAGTGAGCTGTTAGGATTAGTGCCCTTAAATCCTATTGTAAGCTGCTATGTATGATATTATGTATGACATTATGTATGACATGATGTTTGACTTAATATTGTGATTAATTAAGTTGCTTTATTCTTATCTAAAATAATGGAAACATGAATATTTGAACATAATCATATAGTCCATGAGATGCATAGTATGTGATTTATGTGATTTAGTCACAAAAGATGTAGATCACAAGTTCTTTATAAACTCAAAATTTTGATTCGTAGTCGGTGATGAAATCGGGCATTTCATCTGCGAAGACTATAACATATTAACTAAGATGATTTGTCTTGATCATGGAAGTGGAGACTTTTAGTTGATATGTTGATATGTTTTAAGAGTTAAGACATGTTGAACTGGACCGCCATGAGATTTATTATTCTCCTAACGATTGTCAAATGAATAATAAATCTCACAACTTATATTTACATAAACTCTTAATCCTGAGAGAATAATGGACTTGATCATGAAGTGTAGGTTGCTTTGATATATCAGGAGTGAGATCTAAAGTATCGGTCAAAACCTCAGTATGTTGGGCAACCACATTTAATGTTGATGAAACATATATTATCAAGATGGAATTCATAGTCTCTTAAGGGAGATATAAAATATTCCTTTGAGATAAGTTTAATGGGTTCAGTTATTCAGAGAGTTAGGCCTAACCACTTTAGTAAGACTAAAGTATATATTTATGAAATTAGATTTCATAAATATATGATGAATAAATTTAAAAAGATTAAACCAGGTACTCAAGGATTAAGATGTAGTAATTCACAAAGTGACAGTCTACATTCATGACTTTGTATTACTACGAATATTTTTTGAAGGGGTTGTATGTGCAATAAAATCCTGGGAAATAATTTATTGATAAGGTCTAGAGTGCAATTATATTTATATAGTGGTATTAAATATAATTAATAGTAACTTTGGACTTGTTAAGAGTTGACAGAAAAGCCCAAGGCCCATTGGAGCTAGTGTCTTATTTGTTCTCTTTTGGTCCCACTCCAAGCCACATACTAAAGGCCAATTGGAAAAGCCCAAAAGGCTAGCCCAATTAGATAATCAGTTATTTAGGGAGAAACATACAGATTTTAATTAGAGAGAGAAAGACTTCTTAATGAAATAAATGTATGTGAGTGTTGGATATTTTCTCATTCTCCCTAGAACAAACACATATAACTGATTGAGAGACCACACATCTTGGGCATCAAGTGGAATTAGAGTGAAGATTAAAAGTTTTCCCAAGTGCTTTTCATCTTCGGTTTTGAAATTCACCACACCAAGGTACACTCTCTTGATTCTATATTTTATAACTTACATAGCGCATGTTATCAATTGCAAATAAAGTAAATCCGTTAATTTTCCGCTGCGTATATTTTGTATGCGATACAAACATGTTTTTTCTATCAAATGGTATCAGAGCGGTCTTTAATTTCGAATTTGTATAACATGTTTTGTGCATTTTGGAATTAGAGATAATAGTTTCATGTTGTTAGAAGATTGTACATTTAATTTTCTGCATGGTTGTAGAAACTATGTTTTTGATAAAAACTGATATTGATGTTATGTGTTGTTTAAATTTGAATTTAAGTATGTTAAATTTATCTTTAAGGCTATAGCATCAATGGAATTCAGTTTTGATATCAATCTCTGTCTATCATGTACATATGATGGTTGTTTATTCATGCAAAACCGTTGAAAACTGCCTTAGAAAATTTCTAGAAATTTAAGTTTTACGAGTTTCGATTAATCAAAATTTACTTTCTATCAATCAATTAAAACAGTGACCAATCTTTTTGAATTGATTGATATTTGATTGCTAGTCGATCAATCGAATTTTCTTTTCGATTGATCGAGAGGCGATCGAGCATCAATCGAACCAGGCAGATGGTCAAGTTCGAATTTTTTAATTTTTTCGACCGATTGAGGGGCACATTCGATCGACCGAAAGAAGAAAAATCTAAATCTTTTTTTTCTAAGTGTTTTCAAACTTAAAAGTGCAAGGCTATGTGTAATCAGATTATGCATGTTTTATTTAAAAACTTTTTTTTAAAAAAACATCTAGTGGGAGAGAGATACAAGGGTTGGATCTCACGGCCTCCATTGTCGGTTTATAGTAGTATGATTAAGCACGTCGCCTTGGCGTATATGCGTTGCTCCCTTCGGAGGGTGTTTAATTCATGGTACTACAGGTTAAACTTCTTAAAGATAGATGAAGTATGTTTTTACATCAAGAACGACCAAGCTTCCATGGAGTTACTTGGTGACTCACATTGATTCTAGGCAATGGTATACACTATACTAAGTTTGATGTTAACTTCCCTTTAGAGCTATGACATTATTACTTAGAGGCTAAAGGAAAAGCGGCAATTTATTTTTGTTTGGTAAGAGTTACCATGATAGCATTAATAATGAGAATAATTCTCGCTTGATCATAGTGATTGGTATGACCTCGCTTCCGAGGAATATTGATTTCGAGATTGAGTTGTCGTTGCATATATTATATTATAGTTTTATTAAGGTTCCATATTATATGTTTATATGCTAAATTGATAATGTCCAGTTTACTTATTATATTCATGTTTATTATTTTCAGATTTGAACATGGCATCATTTAGCCCACTTGTTACCATTCTTAATCAAAACAAACTGACTGGATCCAATTATGTTGACTGGAAAAGAAATTTGGACATATTTCTTACAGCTGAAGAGCACAAATATGTGCTTACTCAACCTTGTCCTAGCTTTCCTTCATTAGATGCTCCTCCTGAGGAAAAACAGCGATATGATCGTTGGCAGAAATCTAATGAAATGGCCAAGTGCTACATCCTAGCGTCTATCTCAAATATTCTACAACATCAAATGCAAGATGTAGAACTAGCTTCGGACATTATGCTAAATCTGAAGGAGATGTTTGGTGAGCAAGGCCGTTCTGCAAGGCAAGAAACCATGAGGCAAATTCATAATACCAAAGTAGCTGAAAGTAGTTCAGTGAGGGAACATTGTCTTACAATGATCTCTAATCTGAAGGTTTTAGGTACCGATATTAATGGAAAATTCCAAGTGGATATGATACTCCAGTCACTACCAGAATCATTCAAGGAATTTAGACTCATTTATAATATGAACAAAAAGATTTATTCATTGTCTGAATTAATGAATGAGTTGGTAGCGGCAGAAGGCATCCTTGGTACTTCTAATGTTAGCCTTGAAGCCAATGTGGGTGAAGCTTCTACTTCTCAACCTAAGTCGAAAGGCAAGGGTAAGAAGAAGAAGAAGAAGGACTTCACTAAGTAAAAGGGTAAGCAAATTGCCTTAGGAGTTGCCGACAAGGGAAAGAAAATCAAAGGAAAGTGTTTCCATTGTGGTGGGAAAGGACATTGGAAGAGGAATTTTCCAAAGTTCAAGGCTGCCAATAAGGGTATGAAAAGTTCATTCCTCCTTGAAATATGTTTAGTACTAAATCCCACGGATTCCTAGTGTGTGGATTCAGGTTGTACTAATCATATCTACAATTCTTTGCAGAGGTTCTAGGAGACCAGAAGACTTAATGAAGGAGAATTGTTTCTAACCTTGGCTGATGGGAGTAGGATTCCAGTTATAGCTATTGGAGTGTTTAATTTATACTTTAAGTCTAGGGTTTTAATATTGGAAGACTCTTTGTATGTACCTGATGTTCGTAGGAATTTAATTTCTGCAACTTATTTGGGTAAAAATGGATATTGTGTTATCCTTAAAGACAATGTTGTAATAAAGAAGGATAAAATGTTTATTTGTTCTAGCAATATTGTGGATGGTCTTTATATTTTAACTCCTAATAAGCATGATGATGAGAATCAACAAGCTTTCAAGGATCCATTGCAAGTTCCTGTTGGGCCTATTACTAGAGCAAGATCCAAGAAGATCAAAGAAGCACTTAATGGGCTGATTCTATCGCAGGAAATTCCAAGTGGGGCCCAAAGGAAGATAAAGGCATAATAAATTTAATCCAAGCTATTGAGGGCTGATCTGACTTGATTGGGCGCTATTTATGGCATGGAATTATGGCTGATTGACTTTCCAGCTCTAAATCGGTTAATAGATACTTTTCCTAATTTAGATCTTCTAATTTTGGACCAGATCTTCCTTAATTTTAGGTTTTTATTATTTAGAACGTTTTTTAGGGTTTTTCCTATTTTGGATCTGCTATTTTCAAACCAGATCTTCCTTAATTTTAAGCTTTTATTATTTAGAACGTTTTTTGGGGGTTTTCCTATTTTGGATCTGCTATTTTCAGACCAAATCAGTTTTTAATTAGGGTTTTATTATTTAGTACGTTTTTTAGGTTTTCTACATTCAGCCATGCCTTATAAATAGCATGCACTCATTGTAATAGAAGGGATTATTGAATAAAAATCAGAAAATGTAAGGCTTTTCTCTTCTCTTTGGTTCTTCAAGAACTGTGAACTTATCAAGGATTCTTCCTTGTGGCGTTCAAACTTATACCTTTGGTTCGTGATTCCTTTATAATCATTGGGTCAAGGTCTGTTACTTATACCTTTGGTTCGCGTTTCTCTTATAAACGCTGGGTCTGGGTTTTCTATCAAATCTGAATTTTAGCTTTCTTGGGCAATATTCCAATATTGTTTGTTGGGTCTCAAAGCGAGTCGTTTGAGGTTCGCATCATTTGGTATCAGAGCTCAGGTTCTAAAATCAGTTTTCTATCCTTTTTTCTTTTGTTTCCTGTTATCTTCCTATCTTGTTTCGTTTCTGTTCTTTGTTCTTCGTTCTTGTTTTGTGACGTGCACTAGGTTAAAATTGTGCACTGAGTTCCCAAAAAAAAAAAAAAAAAATTGTTTTTAGTTTCAGTTCTCTCAGAGCAGTATATTGTTTTCTTTTGTCCTATTTTTTCTTTGATTTGTGTTTTTGTCATACTTTCTAGCCGTTGGTATTTGTTTAAATACTACAAGTTGAATTTCTTGATCAAGTTTATTAGTTTATTGCAGAACTGAAAAGGGGAAGCTGGGAGTGGAAAAAGGCAAGAGAGTGTGAGACTAATATCGGGAAAAAGCCAATTTAAGAGTGAAACACGAGTGGGAGTGACATAATCTGAGTGCAAACACGTGAGGGAGTGTTGTGAGGAATTATTTCTAACCTTTCTTTGTAGTTTTTAAAATATGTCTTGCAGGGGCGAAACTTCAAATAAGGAAGGAGGGGAGGAGTCATCTATCATGTTGCAGGCTATGCAACAACAATTTGAGCGCATGAACGTTGTATTTAATGAGATTTGGGATCGGTTGGACAGGCAAGATACTGTTATTGCTAACTTGCGTGAAGAGCGTCCCCAAAGAGGTCCTAATGCTAGAAGGCAAGAAAGGCATGGGCGCGTGTATGAATCTGATGACTACCATGAGGATGAGTTTGAGGATGAAGAGGATCAAGTGTCGTGGAACAATGGGGGCAGGTTTGCACGAAGGGGCGAAAGGCATGGTAGAGGATTCCGAAGAGATCCAAGATGGCAAGATGGAATTGACAGAAGCCTAGGAAACATAAAAATGAAGATACCATCATTCCAAGGGAAAAATGATCCAGAAGCGTACTTGGAGTGGGAGAAGAAGGTGGAGTTCATCTTTGAATGCCACAATTACTCCGAGGAGAAAAAGGTAAAACTAGCTGTGATTGAGTTTACTGATTATGCTATTATATGGTGGGAT
>CM066164.1:53471488-53528988 GCA_033629205.1 Lithocarpus polystachyus | reverse complement strand
TTTCCTTCTACTAATGATGCATATCTTTGGCACTTGCTTTTAGGTCATATTAATCCAAATAGAATTCAAAGACTGATTAAAGATGGTCTCTCAAAGCCATTGGACTTTGATCAATTTCCAGTTTGTGAATCTTGTTTGGAAGGCAAAATGACTGAGCGACCTTTTAATGCAAAAGTAGAAGAGCCAAAGAGTTGCTTGAATTAGTTCATACGGATGTTTGTGGTCCTATGTCAACCCAAGCAAAAGGAGGCTTTGAGTACTTCATCACTTTCACCGATGATTACTCAAGATATGGTTATGTGTACCTAATGAGACGAAAGTCTGAAGCCTTTGAAAAATTCAAAGAGTTTAGGGCTGAAGTTGAGAATTAATTGGGTATTCGCCATTCGATCTGATTGTGGTGACGAATACCTTCTTGGGGATTTTAAGGATTACTTAATTCAAAATGAGATTGTATCCCAGTTGACTGCACTTGGAACTCCCCAACAAAATGGTGTAGCAGAAAGAAGGAATAGGACTCTTTTAAAAATGGTTAGGTCCATGATGAGTTACTCAACTTTACCGATTTCTTTCTGGGGTTATACCTTAAATATAGCAATACATCTTTTGAATTTAGTTCCATCAAAATCTATTCCCAAAACACCCATGGAATTGTGGAGTGGGTGTAAGCCTAGCATGAAATATCTCCACATTTGGGGTTGTCCAGCACATGTGTTAAAAGGGAAACCTGATAAGTTGGAACCAAAATCGGAAGTGTGTTTGCTTGTGGGTTATCCAAAGAAAACTAGAGGTTATTTATTCTATAGTCATAAAAATAACAAAATTTTTATTAGTACAAATGCTAAATTCTTAGAAAATGACTATATGAATAATTTTACTCCTAGAAGTAGAGTTGTTTTGGCTAAACTGAATGAATCTGTAAATAAACAACCAATGGATGTAACTAGTGTAGGAAAATAACATGTTTGTATCGCATACAAAACATACGCAGCGGAAAAATTAACAGATCTACTTCATTCGCAATAGATAACATGTGCAATGTAAATTTCAGAATATAAGAACAAGAGAGTGTACCTTGGTATGGTGAATTTCAAAACAAAGATTAGAAGTACTCGGGAACACTTTTAATCTTCACTCCAATTTCACTTGATGCCCAAGATGTGTGGTCTCTCAATCAGTTCTATGTGTTTGTTCTAAAGAGAATATGAAGGAGTCTCTCTCTTACATACATGAACATACAAACCATTTCATTCTAATATAAAATTCTGTATATTTCTCTCCACATAACTGATTATCTAATTGGGCTAGCCTTTTGAGCCTTTCCAATTGGACTTTAGTGTGTGGCTTGAAGTGGGACCAAAAGAGAACAAATAAGACACTAGCTCCAATGGGCCTTGGGCTTTTTTGTCAACTCTTGACAAGTCCAAAGTTACCATTAATTATAATTAATACCACTATATAAATATAATTTCACTCTAAGCCTTATTAATAAATTATATCCCAAGACTTTATTATACATGCAACCCCTTCATAAAATATTCGTAGTAATACAAAATCATGAATATAGACTGCCACTTTATAAATTACTACATCTTAATCCTTGAGTACCTGGTTTAATCCTTTTAAGTTATTCATCATATATTTATGAAATCTAATTTCATAAATATATACTTTAGTCTTACTAAAGTGGTTAGGCCTAACTTTTTGAATAACTGAACCCATTAAACTTATCTCAAGGGAATATTTTATATCTCCGTTAAGAGACTATGAATTCCATCTTGAAAATATATGTTCCATCAACACTAAATGTGGCTGCCCAACATACTGAGGTTTTGACCGTTACTTTAGATCTCACTCCTGAAATATCAAAGTAACCTACATTTCATGATCAGGTCCATTATTCTCTCAGGATTAAGAGTTCATGTAAATAGAAGTAGTAAGATTTATTATTCATTTGACAGTCATTAGGAGAATAATAAATCTCACAGCGGTCCAGTTCAATATGTCTTAACTCTTAAAACATATCAACATATCAACTAGAAGTCACCACTTTCATAATCAAGACAAATTATCTTAGTTAATATGTTATAGTCTTCGAAGATGAAATGCTCAATTTCATCACCGACTACGAACCAGAATTCTGAGTTTACAAAGAACTTGTGATCTATATCTACTGTGACTAAATCACATAAATCACATACTATGCATCTCATGGACTATATGATAATGTCTGAATATTCATGTTACCATCATTTTAGATAAGAATAAAGTAACTTTATTAATCACAATATTAAGTCATACATCATTTGTCACATAATGTCAAACATAATATCTTACATAGTGTCATACAATAGGATTTAAGAGCACTTATCCCAACAACTAGGGATGAAGTGGTTGTATTGGATACACCACAAAATACTACTCATGAGATGTTTAGTACACAGGTGCCTTGTCGTAGTGGGAGAATTGTTCGGCCTCCTATAAGATTCATAGGTTTGGGAGAAACTTATGAAGCTATCTCAGAAGAGGCTGAATCGGATCCCTACACTTATGAAGAGGCAATGAATGATATAGATGCACATCATTAGGTCCAAGCTATGAAATCTGAATTAGATTCCATGTATTCCAATCAAGTTAGGGATTTTGTAAAGGCGCCTAATGGCATTAAACCTGTTGGTTGCAAATAGATTTACAAGAGGAAGAGAGGGATAGATGGAAAGGTTGAAATTTTTAAAGTAAGGCTAGTGGCGAAAGGGTATACTTAAAAAGAAGGTATTGATTATGAAGAAACATTTTCACCAGTAGCAATGCTTAAATTTATCAAAATTCTCTTATCCATTGCTGCTCATTATAATTATGAGATTTGGCAAATGGATGTCAAGATTGCTTTTCTCAATGGCAATCTTGAGGAGGAAATCTATATGATGCAACCGGAAGGTTTCATAGCAAAGAACCAAGAGCATATGGTATGCAAGTTGAAAAGGTCCATTTATGGACTTAAGCAAGCATCTAGGTCATGGAACATCAGATTTGATCAAGCAATCAAGTCATTTGGTTTTAAACAAAATCTTTATAAACCATGTGTGTATAAAAGACATCAAGACAAAGTAGTAATGTTTCTAGTGCTTTATGTTGATGATATTCTACTCATTGGTAATGATGTAGGGGTCATGTCATCAATAAAGGTTTGGTTGTCAAGCCAATTTGATATGAAGGACTTGGGTGAGGCTAACTTTATTCCAGGAATCAAGTTTTGACGAGATTGCAAGAATAAAATGTTAAGCTTATCACAAGCTGGATATATAGATAAGGTTCTAGAACGGTTTAGCATGTAAAACTCCAAGAAAGGATTACTTCCTTTCAGATATGGAGTTCCTCTATCTGATGACCAAAGGCCTAAGACTCAAGAGAAAGAAGATATGATGAGACAAGTTCCTTATGCTTCTGCAGTAGGAAGTCTCATGTATGCCACGCTTTGTACTAGACCAGATATCTGTTATTCAGTTGGTATGGTCAGCTAGTATCAATCAAATCCAGGACCACAACATTGGCAAGCTGTAAAGCATATTCTCAAGAGTCTGTTGGAAAATCTGGTTTTTTATCACATACAAAACACACAGTGGAAGCAATAAACATGGATCTATTTCATTCATGATTTATAGCATACACTATGTAAATTTCAGAATTTAAGAACGAGATAGCGTAACTTGGTGCGGTGAAATTCAAAACAAAAGATTAGAAATACTTGGGAACACTTTTAATCTTCACTCAAATTCCACTTTACGCCCAAGAAGTGTGGTCTCTCAATCAGTTTCTAAGGGAGAATAATTGAGTGGCTTCACTCACACATACACACCACTTCACAATGATGTATCCTTTTTCACTAAATAAAAATTCTATATGTTTCTCCCTTTTATAACTAACTGATTACCTAATTGGGCCTTTCCAATTGGGGTTTAGTGTGTGGCTTGGAGTGGGACCAAAAGGGACCAATAAGACACTAGCTCCAATGGGCCTTGCACTTTTCTATCAACTCCTGACAAGCCCAAAGTTATCATTAATTATATTTAATACCACTATATAAATATAATTGTACTCTAAGTCTTATTAATAAATTATATTACAAGACTTTATTATACATGCAACCCCTTCATTAAAATATTCGTAGTAATACAAAGTTATGAAAGTTGACTGCCACTTTGAAAATTACTACAACTTAATCCTTGAGTACCCGATTTAATCCTTTACGTTATTCATCGTATATTTATAAAATCCAATTCCATAAATATATACTTAAGTAACTCCTTACTAAAGTGGTTGGACCCAACACTCTAAATAACCAATCCCATTAAACTTATCTCAAGGGATTATTTTATATCTCCGTTAAGAGATTATAAATTCTATCTTGAGAATATACGTTCCACCAACACTAAATGCGGCTGCCCAACATACTAAGGTTTTGATCGTGACTTTTGATCTCACTCTTGATATATCAAAGCAACCTACATCTCATGATCAGGTCCATTCTTCTCTCAAGATTTAGAGTTGATGTAAATAGAAGTCGTGAGATTTATTATTCATTTGACAGTCGTTAGGAGAATAATAAATCTCATAGCGGTCCAGTTCAATATGTCTTAACTCTTAAAACATATCAACATATCAACTAAAAGTTTCCACTTCCATGATCAAAATAAATCATCTTAGTTGGTATGTTATAGTCTTCGCAAATAAAACGCCCAATTTCATCACCGACTACGAACTACATTCTGAGTTTACAAAGAACTTGCAATTTATATCTTCTGTGACTTTTCACATAAATCGCATACTATCTATCTCATGGACTAAGATAATGTCTCATTTGTTCCTTTATAAATATTTTCATATAATTAAACAATTTAATTATTTATGACATGCTAATCAATTGGATTTTAGGGCATAAACCCCAACAATCTCCCACTTGCCCTCAAAGACAATTTACCATATATCCGACACTTGTCTCCCCTTAGAGTAATTCAAAGTCACTCTAAGGCAAGGTTTGGGAATAAGTTTTAGTCAGATTTATTGCGTAAATTATCTTTTCTACTACTACTCAAGTACTCATATCTCTCTAGTGAGATAATACTTATGCTTAATGTGTATATTCACCACTAGGATGTACACATATCTTGAAGTCCAACTTCATGAATCACAATCAAACTACAAGTCAGCATTTGTCATCCAGTATCAATCAAAAACTCACTTTTGTAGATAAGCATATAATCCCTCGTTCTCCTAAGATATTTGAGTATATGCTTTACTCCCACTAAATCAAGTGATCTTTGATTCAATTGATATTTGCTTACCATGCCCACTGCAAAATAGATAGTTAGCCTAGTACATAGCATTGCATAAAAACTTCCTATTGATATGGTATTAGGGACCGTCTTAACATGCTCTTCCTTTTATATGTCTTAGGACCATAGTCCTTTATAAAAGAACTTCAAAACTTAAAAGGAAAGAAACCTTTCTTGAAGTATTACATGCTATACTTGGCTAGAATCTAATCTATTTAAGCAGTTTGAGATAGACTCAATATCCTAATTTCTAAATTGTAACAAAGTTTAAATTCTTAGGATATGACTAGTCTTTCCTAAGTACTTATATCAAACTGGATTAGACAACAAAAAACTCCATTGATGACAATAACTCTATATCATTCTAAATGATTAGAATATCATCAACATGCATTAAGAAATTTATTATTCTATATAGCTTTCACACACATAAGACATTTTAATACTTGATCAAAATTAAACATTTGATTACTTGATCAAAGATGATATTTTATGATTTAGATGCTTGCTTTAATCCTAAATGGAATTTAAGTAACTTGCATACTAAACACTACTGTTTCTGTGCTATGTACAAGTCTAGTTACATCATATAGATGTGTTCCTTAAGATTGCTACTAAAAGAAGCTTTCTTAATGTCCACTGCCATATTTCATCCAAATGAAATATAATGGATAAGAGAATCTAGATAGAGTCAAACTTGACTATTGGTGAAAAAATCTTTTCATAATTGAACCATTTCTTTCTAAATAAATCTTTTCGCCACTAGTCTTGACTTTGAAGGTTTGCACCTTCAAATCTATCAATCTCATTTACTTGTAGACCTATTTGAAAACAATAGGCCTAATGCCATTAGGCGCCTCTACAAGTTTTAGACTTCAAATAGAATCCAATTCTATTCACATAACCTTGATCCAGTAATCCATATTCATATCATCTATTGCCTCTACATATGACCGAGGATCAAATTCATATCCTTCTGGAATAACTTCAAAAGTTTATCCCAAAATTATGAACTTACTTGGTAATTAATAATCATCCCACTACGATATTGTACCGGTGTACTAGCTATATATCTAAAATAATACCTTGTGGTGTATCTAATACAACCAACTCATTTCTAAATATATTTTACAGTTGTCTTTCAACAAATTTTGACATTTTTCTTCTAGAACAACTATACGTTTTGCTTTAAGATTATTCACATAGTCATGATCAAGAACTTTGTATTTGTATTATACAAATATCTTGTTTTCTTTATGACTACCAAAACAATCTTTTGCAATTCCTTTTGGATACCCATCATAAACATACATTTTTCTACCTTTGATTTCAATTTTTTTAGACTTCCTTTCTAGCACAAGTGCTGGACATTTCCAAAAGTGGAATTATCATATACTAGGTTTTCACCCAATCCACGATTTGACAAATATCCTAGGAACAAACTTCTGAAATCAACTTTAGAAGATGTATAGTAATTATTAGAGTATATCTCCAAAATAAATAAACAAATGGAAATACTTATCATTGGCTTTACTATTTCTAAAAGAGTCTTATTCATCCTTCATGTATATGCTGACTTAAAGAAGTCATTGGAACTTTATTCCTTTACAATAAAGGAGCTGTAGATCTTATTATCCTCTAAATATAATTCATAGACTGGGAATATAATAAAATAATGGTTCGAAAAGCCCATCTTTCACCAATCTTGAATATCATTTAGATTAATAGGATCTAGGCTTAAGTGCCAAAAAATACAATACTAAAGGATGGAAACATTCTATTTAAATGATAAAACATGTAAATTTCCATCTAGAACATAATCATGGACAATGCTTAGCTTTACCAAAATAGAAACACTTTCCTTTTAGTCATGCTTTTGAATCATATTTCCTTTTGGCAACTACTAGGACAACTTGCATGTCCAACTATTTGGTATTATAATTCATTTCCTTATCACCCTTACTTTATAGTTCAGGCAAAGAATTTGAATTAAATCATATTGATCCTAGCTTTAGCTTTTAGGATGTCTTCCGTTGCGTAGAACTCACTCATCAATTCAGATAACATAAAAAGAATTTATTTTCAAAAAAAAATTGAATTGATTAAATGATTCTAAAAAGGACTTATGGATCATATCCATATAAGATTAACATTTAATCTTTACATCCAAGAATTCCAATTCATTTAAAAATAAAAACATTTTCATAAAATGATATAGAATTGAAACTCTTTTAAGCCTTTCTTAGCACTCAATATGATTCATACCAAACATCTCATTTAAACTTAATATAAAGTCTAAGTCTAGTACTAACTCTTGCATTTCATGCAATAGCATAGTTGAGATAGAAGCCAATGTAACATTTTAGCATTTTCAATGGAAACTATGATGTATAGGAAATTATGACAATTCTGAAACGAAACATATTTATGTACTTCAGTTCATTTAAGCACCATATCCAAAATTATTTCTTAGTTAATGTGTTGATTTGATTAAAATAGTAGCTAGAGAACAAAATTATAAGAACTTTATTTTGAGACTATGAACATAATTACAAGGACATTATATTTTGCATCCATAACCATATAGTATGAAACCCAAAAATACTATACTGGGTGCAACGACAACCTAATCCCGCAATCAATATTCCTCGGAAGCGAAGTCATACCAATCACTATGATTAGACAAGAATTATTCTCATTATTAATGCTATCATGGTAACTCTTACCAAACAAAAATAATTTGCCGCTCTTTCTTTGGCCTCTAAGTAATAATAGAAAGAACTCAGCATAGAGGATACTATTAAACTTAGTCTAGTGTATACCATTGTCTAGAATCATGTGTAGTCACATTTCATCCCTTTAACAGGTTTATTTTGTAGTACCATGATAAAACACCCTCTGCATGGAATGCAAAGCTCGAAACTAAGACAAGGTGTTTGATCAAACCACTATAAACTAGGAAATTCAATCTTGTAGTACCATGAAATAAACATCCTCCGCATGGAATGCAAGGCTCGAGGCCAAGACAAGATGTTTACCCCACACCACTATGAACCAACAATGGAGGTCGTGAGATCCAACCCTTGTATCTCTCTCCCACTAGAAATTTTAAAACAAGTGGATTGTCATGAAATCATTGTGATCTAATCACAATTTTAACCCTACACATAAATTGTGTTTAATTGTTTAAATTCAATGTGATGTAACTAAGTCACGTCACAATAGCATAACGAACATTCGCGCTATCACAAAGAAGTTTAACATTGTAATCCGTGAAGTAAATACCCTCTGCACGGAATGCAAGACTCAAAGTCTAGACAAGGTATCTATTCACATTACAATAAACTTAACAAAAGGGTTATTTCAGCACTCCCACTCGTTATTTAGGTTTTTCTTAAATAATTGTGATCCCATCACAACTAATAACCATGCATTTTATAAAGACTCTAACTCATTAGAATCACTAACTAAAATGGAAGTCCTAAACTATTTAGGATTCCTTAAACACTAATGAATCAAAAATTAGTGAGGGGTAACAGGGGCTTGATTGAGAGCCAGCAGATAAGGTTTTGGCTCTTTGTGCCGAAAGTAACCAAAAGTAGTCAACAAAGTAATCAACAGATTCCCATGGGGGACAGCAAGAGCAATAGGTGGTGATTTATCCGGGTTAAAAATCAATCAGTATCACAATAATCTGAATAATTATCACGAGGATCCCATGTGGGTTCATTGTTGCAGTCATGTTCATGGTAGGTGGTATACTGATTGCAGAAACCACAATATAGCAGGTGTTCGTAAACAGGTTCCTTCAAAGGGTTGGTGAAGTTCTTTGGATTAATATAATCAGCAATGGAGAGATGCTGAGTAGCAATACCATAAGGTTTGAGACCAAAGACAGTAATTCGATCTGTGTGTCCTTCAAAATGGTAATCTTTCCAAAGGTTTTGGATAACCTCAAGGATTTGATTATTGAAATAATTTCCCCAGCATTCAGCAAGAGCATAGGGATTTTTGTAGGACAGGTAGGAATCTCCTTTGTACCATGGTCCTTGGTGAGTGTATCCGTTAACAAGAATGAGATGTTTAGAGGGTTGCACATTCATCCAATTGTCAGTATCCCATTTTGGAAGAGTGCTCCAACATCGAATAGTCACAGAAGGGCTCCTGGTGCGAGCAACAGCTTGTTGAATAATTTGCGGGAGTTGGTTGAGTTGATCACGATTTGAGACTCGGATCATTCTAATAAAACCAAACTCAAACATTTGAGATAACCAGTCTGGATCCATGTCTTCTTCATCCAGCTCATCATCCTCATAATTAATCAAGAGACCAGGAAAAGGGTGAATCTTTCTCTCGTAAACACGGGAACTTTTCCCAAAGTATTCTTCCCAATCTAGTTGAATAAAAACATTGTCATCCTCATCTAGTTCATCTGGATCAGGAATGCATGCAGTAACTAATTTTTTGAAATAATCATACCATAGATCAAAAGATCTATACATAGCCTTGCTTTCAAAGATACATTTCTGTATATCAGAAGGCAAGTTAGCAACAGCACATCTTATACTAAATTGAGTCGTGAGACTTAATTTGGCATAATCAGTACCCATAAGAGTCACTTTACCCATTGAATGGGTTTCCTCTTTGCCAGAGAGTTGACTAGTGTAGAAATCATGGTGAATAGAATGGCTTGCAAAAGCCTCATGTAGTGGAAGGGGTTGGTTAACAGGGTTTTTCTGTATTTGGGAGTCAAGGTCAATAATTAGGCCTTCATAGACCTCTAATTGGGCAGTAAGATTAACAAGATGGATTTCAAGGGCCTGGAGAATTTTTCGAAAAAGTTTACGATGGTTAATATTATAGGCCGCTTGGAGATTGTCAAGGAGTACTTTAACAGGAACGGGTAGATCACTGAAATTTCCATTGTGAAATTGCAGTACTTTAGAAGTAACTTCCTGTAAAGTAATATTCATATCACCACTGGAAAATGTCACCTCTGCCAGGACATATTCCTGAAGGGATGTTGATCGACTAGGATTTCTCCTAGAATATGCACCTTCATGCATTACGAAAGATTGTCCCGCTGGGATTCTTTCGTCTTGAGGATAGTCACATGCTGGTGCTTTCCCCTTGCTCTTCCTCGATGCTAAGGAAGACATAATATTCCACTTGCTAGTGGTACTGATAACTTTAATCCACTTATTAGTGGTAATAGTAGAATAATCAGCAGCAAGGATCCTGAGGGAAGACTCTGCATTGTGATAAAAGTGAATAGCATGGTTAATATCAATTTCATGTTTTGAGAAAAATTTGAATTTTACATTCTGTCCGAACGGATCAGATGTAATTCCATCATGGTCAACAAGGAAGGGATACAAAGTGTTAAGGAAAGGAAGTCCAAGAATCACTTTGTCATGCATATTTTTTACAAGGACAGAAGGAATAGGGAATGAAATATTATTGTGGTGAATATGAGCATTGTTTAATGCATGTTTAATCTGCATTTGAGAACCATTAGCAGAAATAAGTTTCTCAGAGGA
The DNA here is from genome assembly GCA_033629205.1 of Lithocarpus polystachyus. Taxonomy (NCBI): domain Eukaryota; kingdom Viridiplantae; phylum Streptophyta; class Magnoliopsida; order Fagales; family Fagaceae; genus Lithocarpus; species Lithocarpus polystachyus. The sequence continues at coordinate 53,518,115 of CM066164.1, read as the reverse complement.
GTATTCAAAGTATTCAGGAGGGATTAGGTCTTCTTGAATACAGTTCATATCTGCACCAGAGTTAATCATAGCAATCACATCAAAATTGTAAGTAGGAGAAACAACAATGTTTACTTTCGTAAACCATTTTGGAGGAATAGAATTGTTTAGAATAGAGTTAATAACATCAGTGATACTTGTATCAGGAAGCAGAACTTGTTGACAGGAATCATCTCCATCTTTAGGCTCATCTTGTTCATTATCAGATTGATGTTTGTCAATAGATTTATCCATTTTTAAGATTAACAATTCTTGGTTTATGTTAATATTATCAGTTTTAACGTTTTCAAGTTCTCGTTTTAAATATTCAATATTTTGTTCAATAATATTTAATTTCTGTTTTAAGTCTTCAATAGTTAACTCTTTAGGTTTTTTCTTGTTAAATCTTTCCAAGACTTCTTCAAAACTTATTGTTGATTTAAGTTTTTTAGAGTCATCAATTTTAGTAAGATTTTTCTTAAACTTATCAAGATACTCCTTTTGGAGTTCAGGATTTTGAATTTGATTAATTAAAGAGATTAATAATTTCTCATTTTCTTCATGTTTTGATAGAGTGTTAACAGAATGAATAGCATTACAACAAGAATCTCTACAACCAAGTTTAATATTGGGTGAATCAGAGGATTCATCAGCAGAGTGATAACAGGAATCAGAAGAAGATAAATCATCTTCCAATGAATCAGACGAATTGTTTGATTCAAGGATTCGGAATAGATCTTCTTGATCTTTATCATTTATGTTTAACATGTTGAGTTTATTTTTTAATTTTCCAGGGTTGGCTTTACAGTCTTTACTGTAATGACCAGATTTTCCACAGTTAAAACATTTTCCTTTAGCAGGGTTTTGGTGAACATATTTTTTAGAAACAGGTTTCTTTTTATTATAAAAATCATTTGGTTTAACAAAGTTGGTTCTGTGTTTCTTATTATGGATATTTTTGTGAACAATTTTATCATGTTTATCTCTCTTTTGTCTCGAAGGAGCAATAGGAGGTAAACCATATTGTTCGCAGAAATTTCCCATTTCATACTTAGCTTTTGTTTTGTTTTTTAACTTATCTTTTAATAGTTTTTCATCATTACACATGTTAATACCAAGTTTGTTAATAGTGCTTAAAATATCTCCGTAAGTTAAATTTTCATAGTCAATAGAATCATTTTTCCCAATTAATTCTTGTTTTACCTTATGAGCAAAAAGAGGAGGCAGGCCGTCAATAAACTTTTCTTTCCAATACGGCTTCTTGCAATCTTTCCGAAGCATAACTCTAGAAAGAAAAACAGCATGATACCACCTGTAATCAGACATAGTAGGACATCTCAAATTATTCAGATAATCAGAAACTCGAGATGAAACATTAGTAAGAGTACCAACAAAATTTTTTAATATTGTGTGAATAAGTGTGTTAACACCATCAGGGATGCCAGAATTCCTTTTTTCATCAAAAATAGGAAAACCTTCATCGTTCATTTTAACAGCTCGTTTAATAGATTCTCTGGAGTCTTCAGTGAGATACGAATCCCACCATCCACGAAGAGTACCAGCAAAACCGGTAGAAAGAAGTTCAACAACTTCAGGGTGATCAAGGTCATGATTGTTCATATAAGTAATGGCAACCATAGACATGTGACCCATTTTGTTAATAATTTCTTGCTCAGAAAGACCATCAATATTCCATTCATACAGTTTATCAGCAGAAACAGAGAATTGGGATTGAAAAATCCTTTCTTCAAACTGCATGTCAGGAGGAGTAGGTTTAGTATACCAGTTTTTTGTAAAAGACATAGGATTGGTTCCAACAAATCTTTTAATTTCTGGAAGACCATTATCAAAAACATCTTTTGAGTTGACAGAAGAGGATGATTCAGAATCTGTACTAAAGACAGTTTCTTTACCATTTCTTGAAATAACAGCAGCAACATTAGAAGTAGAAGTAGTGCCTTCAGTTTTAACTTTTAAATCAGAAAGCATTTGTTCAACAATGTCAAGAGTTTTTGACTGAGAAGTTTTAAAAGCAATTTTTTCTCTTTGATTGGGCAAATCAATCAAAGGTTTCTCAACTTTTGTAGAAACAGTTTGTTCAATAATTTTTTCTTCAATACGGTCAAGTTGTTGACCAATAATGTGCAAAGACTCATTTGTAAAATTGTTTTGTTCAATAATTCCAGAAGCAGGAGTCTCAGCATCAGCAATTTTGAAAGGAGAAGCTTTTACTTCCGTCTTTTGACAGGTTATCATGACTGTCTCAAGAGGAGGATGGCTAGACCTTACAACAGTTTTGTCTTGTTTAACAAAATTTGATTTCTTGATTACGTTCAAATGATTTTGTTGAATAGGATCTTTTGAAACGTAATAATTTTGAAGAAAATCATAAAACAGAATATTTTTCTTTAACAACATCATCTTTTCTCTCCATTTTCGTTTAATACGATCTTTTTCAGATTGAGGGAAAGTATCTCTGTAATACTTTCTTATCTCTCTGTTTTTTGGAGAAAGACTTTCTTTAGCCAAGTAAACAAGATCCATTTCAAAACTTTTAGGAAGAGCAGTTAAGACTCTTAATTGGTTTTGAAAAATAGGAGGTTCAACAGTAGCAAAATCAGAAGCAGCAGGAGACACAGATTTTGTATCTTCTTCTTCTTCTGCAGGTTTGTCATCTTTAGTTGAATAAAAAGGAGTGCTAATTTGGGAGTTATCACTTGAAACACCCTTTAGCTTCAAATCAGGTTTAACAAAACTTTTTTGTAAATATTCGTCAAGATCTTGATCTCTTTTGGAAACACTTTCAGATCCAGCAAAGGAATGTCTTCCTTCATTGATTCTCAAAGGTTTCTTGTCAAGAAAACTTATTTTAACAGTTCCATCAAGATATTGTTGAATATTTGTGAGATCAGTTTCATGGTAAATAGGTTTAGCAGGAGGCGAAACATTTTCCAATAACCATTCTTTAGGAAGGTTAACATCTTCCCAACGAATCATTTTTGGAACTTCAATTTTCGCATCAGGAGTTGAACATTGAATTAACATGGTTTTACCAGAAGGGTCTTTAATATGGGCAGCTTGAGGATTCAACTGAGAACCCACAAGTCTGTAGTAAATTCAGTAAATAAAAGCAAAAGGTTTACTACCTTCATCCATATCATAACCAGAAGTTAATACATTTAAAGTCAAAGCTTTAACAATATTAGGATCATCAAGAGCAAGGCAAATATCAGGGTAAACATCAAAGTAAATAGGACCATCATACAAAGATGCAGTAATCATGCCTAGAATGCTATCTTTAAATTGTCTAAATCTAGCATCTCTTAAGCACATCAAAGCAGAAGCATTAATACCTTTTCTTGTGAGCGGTTTAACAGCAACTTGAACAAGACCAATGTGTAAATATTTTAATTTAGTAGCAAGAAATTCGTTAATATTCTTTTTTGAAAACAAACAACATTTTTCATGGTGTCTGGAAATAGAAAATGTTTGTTCAACAGTTCTTACCCGGAACTGAGAAAATCCAGTATTCTCATGCCAAGAAGTATTGTAAATATTTTTAATATTAACCTTAGGGATATTCCATCTTCAGAAATCTGGAATTTCTTTCTCTTCAACAACTTGATCTTCTTCATTGACAATATCAGGAGGACACTCAGTCCTGGAGCTAACAGAAGAGTTGGATCTCCACATCTTATCCATATTATCCAAATTTTAACACTCAATTATCATGTTTTCTCTCACAACCGTTGCATTTCGTAACACATACCCTAAACAACCGTATACCCTCACTCTTGCCCTCAACGCCTGTCCGTCGGCTTACACGGGCCTTACAGAATCTCGGCTCTCGGAATTCACTTTACGTCTAAGGTGGCGCCAACGATCACGAGATAGAACACAACAACGAAGCACCAAAAGATCGGAAGAACATAAACAAGAAGCAAGGACACAACAAAACTACCAGCGGCCAAGGAAGGAATGGCTCTGATACCAACAAGGGGAGGACACTGGTAGTTTTGTTGTGTCCTTGCTTCTTTTTTATGTTCTTCCGATCTTTTGGTGCTTCGTTGTTGTGTTCTATCTTGTGATCGTTGGCGCCACCTTAGACGTAAAGTGAATTCCGAGAGCCGAGATTCTGTAAGGCCCGTGTAAGCCGACGGACAGGCGTTGAGGGCAAGAGTGAGGGTATACGGTTGTTTAGGGTATGTGTTACGAAATGCAACGGTTGTGAGAGAAAACGTGATAATTGAGTGTTAAAATTTGGATAATATGGATAAGATGTGGAGATCTAACTCTTCTGTTAGCTCCAGGACTGAGTGTCCTCCTGATATTGTCAATGAAGAAGATCAAGTTGTTGAAGAGAAAGAAATTCCAGATTTCCGAAGATGGAATATCCCCAAGGTTAATATTAAAAATATTTACAATACTTCTTGGCATGAGAATACTGGATTTTCTCAGTATCAGGTAAGAACTGTTGAACAAACATTTTCTATTTCCAGACACCATGAAAAATGTTGTTTGTTTTCAAAAAAGAATATTAACGAATTTCTTGCTACTAAATTAAAATATTTACACATTGGTCTTGTTCAAGTTGCTGTTAAACCGCTCACAAGAAAAGGTATTAATGCTTCTGCTTTGATGTGCTTAAGAGATGCTAGATTTAGACAATTTAAAGATTGCATTCTAGGCATGATTACTGCATCTTTGTATGATGGTCCTATTTACTTTGATGTTTACCCTGATATTTGCCTTGCTCTTTATGATCCTAATATTGTTAAAGCTTTGACTTTAAATGTATTAACTTCTGGTTATGATATGGATGAAGGTAGTAAACCTTTTGCTCTTATTTACCGAATTTACTACAGACTTGTGGGTTCTCAGTTGAATCCTCAAGCTGCCCATATTAAAGACCCTTCTGGTAAAACCATGTTAATTCAATGTTCAACTCCTGATGCGAAAATTGAAGTTCCAAAAATGATTCGTTGGGAAGATGTTAACCTTCCTAAAGAATGGTTATTGGAAAATGTTTCGCCTCCTGCTAAACCTATTTACCATGAAACTGATCTCACAAATATTCAACAATATCTTGATGGAACTGTTAAAATAAGTTTTCTTGACAAGAAACCTTTGAGAATCAATGAAGGAAGACATTCCTTTGCTGGATCTGAAAGTGTTTCCAAAAGAGATCAAGATCTTGACGAATATTTACAAAAAAGTTTTGTTAAACCTGATTTGAAGCTAAAGGGTGTTTCAAGTGATAACTCCCAAATTAGCACTCCTTTTTATTCAACTAAAGATGACAAACCTGCAGAAGAAGAAGAAGATACAAAATCTGTGTCTCCTGCTGCTTCTGATTTTGCTACTGTTGAACCTCCTATTTTTCAAAACCAATTAAGAGTCTTAACTGCTCTTCCTAAAAGTTTTGAAATGGATCTTGTTTACTTGGCTAAAGAAAGTCTTTCTCCCAAAAACAGAGAGATAAGAAAGTATTACAGAGATACTTTCCCTCAATCTGAAAAAGATCGTATTAAACGAAAATGGAGAGAAAAGATGATGTTGTTAAAGAAAAATATTCTGTTTTATGATTTTCTTCAAAATTATTACGTTTCAAAAGATCCTATTCAACAAAATCATTTGAACGTAATCAAGAAATCAAATTTTGTTAAACAACACAAAACTGTTGTAAGGTCTAGCCATCCTCCTCTTGAGACAGTCATGATAACCTGTCAAAAGACGGAAGTAAAAGCTTCTCCTTTCAAAATTGCTGATGCTGAGACTCCTGCTTCTGGAATTATTGAACAAAACAATTCTACAAATGAGTCTTTGCACATTATTGGTCAACAACTTGACCGTATTGAAGAAAAAATTATTGAACAAACTGTTTCTACAAAAGCTGAGAAACCTTTGATTGATTTGCCCAGTCAAAGAGAAAAAATTGCTTTTAAAACTTCTCAGTCAAAAACTCTTGACATTGTTGAACAAATGCTTTCTGATTTAAAAGTTAAAACTGTAGGCACTACTTCTAATGTTGCTGCTGTTATTTCAAAAAATGATAAAGAACCAGATTCTGAATCATCCTCTTCTATTGACACAAAAAATGTTCTTGTTAAACCTCTTGATAAAGCTGATCCAAGTTGTTTTGACACTATTAATGTTCTCACCAACTCTGATAAAAAGAAATTAACTATTAATGATCTTCAGCAAGAAATTGCTACTGTTAATCAAGAAATAGTTGGACTAAAAAAGAATAAAACTAATAATGAAACCACTAATCAAAGTGTACCTGATATTGTTAATTTTCATATCACCCTTATTGACAAAATTCTTCCACCAAAATGGTTTACTAAAGTCAAAATTCTTGTTTCCCATGATTACCATTTTGATGTTATTGCCATGATTGATTCTGGTGCTGATTTAAACTGTATTCAGGAAGGATTGATTCCTTCTAAATATTTTGAAAAATCCACTGAAAAACTTGCTTCTGCTAATGGGTCTCAAATGAGAATCAAATATGAATTAAACAATGCACATGTTTGCCATGATAATGTTTGCTTTAAAATTCCTTCTGTTCTTGTCAAAAATATGCATGATAAAGTGATTCTTGGTTTACCATTTATTCATGCTTTGTATCCCTTTCTTGTTGAACATGATGGAATTACTACTGATCCTTTTGGACAAAAAGTAAAGTTCAAATTTGCTTCCAAAACTGACATTGTTAACGATCATGCTTTAGAGTTGATTCATGCGAAACATATTCATATTAACTTTCTCAAACAAGAACTCAGATATAAAAAATTGCTGAACAACTTTCTGATAAATTATTACAATAAAAAATTAATAATTTTCAGAAAATATTGACTGATAGTGTTTGTTCTGATTTTCCTAATGCTCTCTGGCATCGAAAGAATCACATTGTTAATCTACCTTATGTTAAAGATTTTTGTGAAAAAAATATTCCTACTAAAGCTCGACCCATACAAATGAATTCTGAATTGGTAGAGTTTTGCAAAAAAGAAATTGAAGATTTATTAAACAAAGGTTTGATTAGAAAAAGCAAGTCCCCTTGGTCATGTGCTGCTTTCTATGTTCAAAAGAATGCTGAAATCGAGAGAGGAACACCCCGCTTAGTTATTAACTACAAGCCTTTGAACAAAGTCTTAGAATGGATTAGGTACCCTATTCCAAACAAAAATGACTTAGTTCATAGATTGATGATAGATACAAAACTGCTTTCACTACTCCCTTTAGTCATTATGAGTGGAATGTTATGCCCTTTGGTCTCAAGAATGCCCCCAGTGAATTTCAGTATATTATGAATGACATATTCATCTCATTCAGTCATTTTACTATTGTCTATATTGATGATGTCCTTGTTTACTCTAGTTCTATTGATGAACACTGGAAACACTTGAATTCGTTTCTAGACACCATCAAAAGAAATGGTCTTGTTGTCTCTGCTAAGAAAATCAAACTGTTCCAAACCAAAGTTCGTTTTCTTGGTTTTGATATTTCTGAAGGCCAAATTCACCCTATTGACAGAGCTATTCAATTTGCTGATAAATTCCCTGACATCATTACTGATAAAACTCAGCTCCAAAGATTCCTTGGCTCCTTGAATTATGTTGCTGATTTTTACAAAGATGCCGTGAGATCCAACCCTTGAATCTCTCTCCCACTAGATGTTTTAAAATAAAGGTTTTTATCTTTAAACATGCATAAACTAATTATACACAACCTTGCACTTTTTCTTACGAATTATACACAAAATTTAAACATGCATAAACTAATTATACAAAAAATTTAAGTTTGAAAACACTTAGAAAAATTTCAAATTTTCTTTCTTTCGATCGATCGAATGTGCCCCTCGATCGGTCGAAAAAAATTAAACAATTCGAACTAAACCTTCTGTCTGATTCGATTGATACTCGATCGCCTCTCGATCGATCGAAAAGAAAATTTGATCGATCGACTAGCAATCAAATATTAATCAATTCAAAAGGATTAGTTTCTATTTTACTCGATCGATCGAAAGTAAATTTCAATCGATTGAAACTCGTAAAACTCGAATTTCCAGAAATTCTTCTAAGGCAGTTTTCAACCGTTTTGCATGAATAAACAACCATCATAAGAAAATGACAGACAGAAATTGATATCAAAACTGAAATCTATTGATGCTATAGCCTTAAAGATCAATTTAATATTCTTAACTTCATATTTAAACAACATCATAACATCAATATCAATTTTTATCAAATCATAGTTTCAACAACCATGCAGAAAATTAAATGTATAATCTTCTATCAACTTGAAACTATTATCCCTAATTCTAAAACGAACAAAACATGTTATACAGATTCGAAATGAAGACCGCTCTGATACCAATGTTGGGAAATCATCATGTTTGCATCGCATACAAAACATACGCAGCGGAAAATAAACGGATCTACTTCATTCGCAATTGATAACATGTACTATGTAGGTTTCAGAATATAAGAACAAGAGAGTGTACCTTGATGCGGTGAAATTCAAAACCGAATGAAGAACTACTCGGGAAGACTTTCAATCTTCACTCCAATTCCACTTGATGCCCAAGATGTGTGGTCTCTCAATCAGTTCTATGTATCTAGAGAGAATATGAAAGAGTGTCTCTCTTCCTTTTCTTGTCTTATTATCTTACACATACAAACCATTTTATTTAATATAAAATTCTATATGTTTCTCTCCACATAACTGATTATCTAATTGGGCTAGCCTTTTGGGCCTTCCCAATTGGGCTTTAGTATGTGGCTTGGAGTGGGACCAAAAGGGAACAAATAAGACACTAGCTCCAATGGGCCTTGGGCTTTTCTGTCAACTCTTAACAAGTCCATAGTTACCATTAATTATATTTAATACCACTATATAAATATAATTGCACTCTAGGCCTTATTAATAAATTATATCCCAAGACTTTATTATACATGCAACCCCTTCATAAAATATTCGTAGTAATACAAAGTCATGAATATAGACTGCCACTTTGTAAATTACTACATCTTAATCCTTGAGTACCCGGTTTAATCCTTTTGAGTTATTCACCATATATTTATAAGATCCAATTTTATAAATATATACTTTAGTCTTACTAAAGTGGTTAGGCCTAATTCTCTGAATAACTGAACCCATTAAACTTATCTCAAGGGAATATTTTATATCTCCGTTAAGAGACTATGAATTCCATCTTGAGAATATATGTTCCATCAACACTAAATGTGGCTGCCCAACATACTGAGGTTTTGACCGTTACTTCAGATCTCACTCCTGATATATCAAAGCAACCTACATTTCATGATCTGGTCCATTATTCTCTCAGGATTAAGAGTTCATGTGAATACGAGCCGTGAGATTTATTATTCAATTGATAGTCGTTAGGAGAATAATAAATCTCGCAGTTGTCCAGTTCAATATGTCTTAACTCTTAAAACATATCAACATATTAACTAGAAGTTACCACTTCCATGATCAAGACAAATCATCGTAGTTAATATGTTATAGTCTTCGCAGATGAAATGCCCAATTTCATCACCGACTACGAACCAAAATTCTGAGTTTACAAAGGACTTGTGATCTATATCTTCTGTGACTAAATCACATAAATCACATACTATGCATCTCATGGACTATTTGATAATGTCCGTATATTCATGTTACCATTATTTTAGATAAGAATAAAACAACTTAATTAAACACAATATTAAGTCATACATCATTTCTCACATAATGTCATACATAATATCATACATAGCATCATACAATAGGATTTAAGGGCACATATCCTAACAGCACTGTCATGCATTGCATTTGCATTTTTAATCATTTAGCATAATGTGTGCTTTTAGTTTTGGTCATAAATTTTTTTTTTTTAACCAAAAAGATTTTTGTGTTTTGTATTATAGATCTTGGATTTATAATCAAGGTTGGCTATATTATCTTTACATCACATGTTTATGTACTTTGTTTAGCTTAGATGAGCTTATTTTATTGCACTTTACTAGTTTAAGCTTTGTAGTGCATGTTGTGTGGAAAGATGTTTATAGTTTTTGATCACATGATCTTGATTTTGAAGCCACATGCCTTTGATTGTTGGACTTGAACTTATTGAGAAAGGTATAAATAACCATCTCACCACTGTTTATTAGCCAATCATGAACACCTGAGTGCATATCGTAAGATTTTGTGCTCGAGAAAGTATAGCACATGCACAAAAAGAACATAAGGTGTAGCCTCGGTTAAATTGTTAAAATTGGTGTGTACATTATTGTGTTATAATAATTTCACAATTCAATTAAAATTGGTATGTACATTATGAGGCAAATCAAGAAATTTACATGATTGCAAGCTTTTATTCTAGGAGATGTGAGAGTTATATGATGTAACTTTTTAGGTGATAGTCTCTCTCACTTGTATGTGATGAATTTTGTAGACTTTGTGATTGCTTACTATTCACATATCACCTCACATGTTTCTCAAGCTTTTGCTAGTTGCACACACTACACAAGTTACTCTTTGCTAAATTTGTACATGTTATTGTGTGTGATTTTGTTGTGGCCATCCAAGATTATATGTTCCTTGATTTTGATGTAAAATTTGAGTTTTAAGGACAAATTGATTGAAAATCTTAATTTTGGAAGATCTGGGTTGTATTCATGTGTTTTTTGAAAAATTTTTAGTTTCATACTCATGCATTTCATTCATGAAATATTGTGCTTTGAGGAGTTACTGCATTAAATTGCTCTGTTTTTCAAAATTTTGAGTTTTCCAGAATTTCGACCGATCGAGGGCGTTTTTCGACTGATCGAAATTGCAATTAAAATTTTTGGTTTGTTTCTGTCTGACTCGATTGGTATTCGATCGATACTCGATCGATCGAAACTGAAAAATTTTCAGTTTTTAGAGTTTTGTCCAAATTTTTTATGCATCATTTATGTTTAGGATTCACATGAGTTGCATTATTTTCTGTATCCATCTTGCAGTTTTGCAGTTATATCTCTCATTGTTTTCACACATAGCATGCATACACTTTGCTAACTTGGGTACTCAACTTGAATTAAAAAAATTGATTGATTAATTTTTGAGTCCTTTGTACATTTTAGTATATGCTATTTTTCTTGATGTGTGATTTGCAGAAAATATTTTTCTTAAGAGATATGATGGATAATTAATGTGCAAATATTTTCTCTACTCATGCAACTGTTTATGGGTCACATAGTGTCAAGTGTGCATTTATTGAAAGAGAGAATATTTTTCTTCATGTGTATCCTCAACTCAATTTTTTTTGGTTTATGTGTTTTTATTTATCCCCACCTCCTAAATTTTCCCCAAAACTCTTTTTCCCAAACTTGTTTTGTTTTTCCTATTTTTATAGGGGGAGAAAAGTTTTTTTTTTTTTAACTTTTGTTGTTCATAGGGGGAGTTGTTGCTCTTCATAGGGGGAGTTTTCTCTATTTTCTATAGAGCTGAACTGTTTTACGTTCCCTTGGTTCTCCTTTTTCTCTCATGTTTACTGTCACTTTACTCTTTGTTTGAGTTGTATTTGTCAATACGTGACAAAAAGGGGGAGAAATAGATGAAATGTGAGAATCCTGTTTGTCTTGTTTAGGGGGAGACAAAATTGTTTTTGAAAGGGGGAGAACATAAAAACTTTTTGATGTATCTAACTTAGGGGAAGAGTTAGAATTTATTTTTGTTTTTATATTTCTGTTTCATATTATTGTTTATATGTCTTTCTTTCCACACATGTGGTGATGTGTTTGTTGAGTGTTTCAGGAAAGACAGGCACATTCTGATCAAGACCTTTAACCTCTTCTTGGCAACTTCTAGGTTAAGAATCTTAGATTGGGATTTGTGATGTAATTGGGCATTTCATTGTATTGGGTTGTTCTTGTATTTTAACATTTCATTTTGTATGAAAGTTTTGTCACGAATTGCCAAAGGGGGAGATTGTTAGGTTCTAAAAGTTTAGAACAATTGGCAAATCGTGAGCACACAAGAACATACAAGCTGCAGAAAGAAGATTTCAGAATTTGCCTGATTCGACCGATCGAAAGATAGGCTCGATCGATCGAAAGTCGTATCTGTAGAATTTTAATTAAGCCCAAACAGCAGTTCAAGCCCATTAAGGATTAGGGTTTCAGATCTACTTCTCCCACTATATAAAGGAAACCCTAAGCACGTTTTTACAAGGCATTTTAGAGAGAGAAGAGTGTGCCTCTTTTGTATTTAGGGTTTTGTTCCTAGAACCTCTCTTATAACTTCTACCGGTGTTATTCCTTGAAGAATCTCAAGATCTGGTATTGTTGAAGTTGCTGCCTTCTCTAGTCATCAAAGGTGCTGATGATCTAAACCTTCAAGGGTGGTCTTGGAGTCACAAATAGGAGAGTTTGTGTTGCTAAACCTTTGAGTGGGATCTCAAAGTCACAAGCGTGGGTGTTTGTATTTTGCAAAGATTAAAGAAAGAAGGAGTCCGTGGTCTCGGAGCTGTCACGTGGTCGTGGTAGTAAGTTTCCTACAAGCAGGTAGCAATAGGATGTTAGTGGTCTAAGTCGCTATTGTGTAAACTTCAATTCTTTCTAGTGGATTTGCTATTTTACCTCGAGGATAGCTAGGTTAAATCCTCCCCAGGTTTTTTTACCAGTTTGGTTTTCCTGGGTCATCATATCTTTGTGTTCTTTATTATTCTGCTGCTTTACTTGATATGATTGTTATTGTTTTAACCTAGATCTGAATAATAAACCTAAGTATTCACTTGGTTAATTAATTAGGTTAAACAATCTAGTTTACAGGGTTCTAAACAAACTTACAATTTATATATGATAATGCACTGCTTGGTCTTTTGTCTTGCACGGCTTGGCTTTAACAAGGAAGTGGAATATAACTACCATGTGCGTAAATGAAGCCATTGCACCACTTGGGGTTAATGCACTGCTTGGTCTTTTGTTTTGCACGGCTTGGCTTTAACAAGGAAGTGGTGTGGTAATTGTAATATATATATATATATATATATATATTATATCTTGCATATATTACAATTATTTATATATATTATTGTAATATATATTACAGTTTATTGTAATATATATTACTGTTTATTGTAATATATTCATATATATATAAATAATATATATGTATTACAATATAATATATATATATATATGGGTTTGTTTTTATATTAATATATTAATGTTAGGATTAAAGTATTTGTTTAATGAAATTTATTTCTATTGAGATTAGATTATGTTTTCAAGGTTTCTAGCATAATTATAGTTCTTGATCTTAAAAACCTTTAATTTAAAATATCTAGTGGGAGAGGGATACAAGGGTTGGATCTCACGGCCTCCATTATCAGTTCATAATAATGTGGGTAAACACCTCGTCTTGGCGTATATGCCTTGCAATCCCAAAGGAGGGTCTTTACTTCATAGTACTACAAGATTGAACTAACCCGTTTAAAGTAATGTGAACAAGCACCACGTCTTGGCGTATATGTCTCGTGATCCCAAAGGAGGGTGTTTAGTTCCATGGTACTACAAGTTTAAACACTATAAAGGGAGATGAAATGTGGCTACACATGATTCTAGCGAATGGTGTACACTAGACTAAGTGTAATGTTAACCTCCCAAAGGAGCTATGTCATTATTACTTAGAGGCTAAAGACAAAAACGGCATATTATTAATGTTTGATAAGAATTATCATGATAGCATTAATAATGAGAATATTTCTCAACCAATTAATGTGTTTATAATAAACTTGCTACCAAAGAATTATAGACATAGATTGGATTGTCATTGAATGTAAGAAGTTTAGACCCCTTAAACCCAAACAGATTAACCTAGATAATTAGCCAAGTGATTAGCTTAGGTAATTTAAACAATTCTAGGTTAACACAACTACAATCATATCATGCAAAAGTGCGAAAAATAAAGAACACACAATATGATAACCCAAGAAACCAAACCGGTAAAAACTTGGGGAGGATTTAACCTAATTATCCTCAAGGTAAAACCGAATTCACTATGAAAGAATTGAAGTTTACACAATAGCGACTTAGACCACTAACATCCTGTTGCTATCTCGAGTAGGAAACTTACTACCACGACTACATGACAGCCCCGAGTCCACGGACTACTTCTTTCCTTGAATTCTCAGCAAAGCACAAGCACACCTGCTTGTATATCTTGAAACTCTTGATTCTGCAACTGAATGATCACCAAGCTCTTGACATCAATCTTGAGTTTGGAAACCCTAAGTGTATGTGAAGGTAAACACCTCTAGATCTCACAAATAAGATTCACAAACACAATATTCAGAACACTAAAAATGTGGCTAGGGTTTTCCCTTTTATACTTAGGACAAAATATAAAACCCTACACGTCAAACGGGCTTGGGCTGAGTTGGAAATTCTGCGGAAAAAAACAATCTGCATGACTTTTGATTGATCGAGTCTAATTCTCGATCGATCGAGCTAGGCAGAATTGCACACTAATATCTGCAGTAACTCGATTCCAACTTTACATAAAAACTTCATACTTTGAGCAAGTCTAAACAAGACTAAAAACGTTTTGATCATGGTTTGCCAACATTACAAAATGAAGTTCTAATACATTAGTTTCTAATTCCTTAGAACCTAACAAACTCCCCCTTGGGCAATCCGTGACAAAACACAAACTTAACAAAATGCTCAAAGTTTACAAAATAAACAGCCCATTACAAAACAATAGCCCAACTAAACAAATTCAACCTACCTACTATCTATCAATTGCAAAAGTAGACAGCAGTACGACTGAATCAACCTGTATATTCATGTAACTCTTAACATACACATAAACACATGTGTGGAAAATACAAGTAACATAGAAAATAAGTTCTTGATTTCACATAACACAAAATAAAAAAATATATCATGAATAACGTCATTAATATAAATCAATAAGCAATGTAGCATAGTGAAACAAGAAATATATACAAAAGATGTATCTCAAATATATCTCCCCTTATCATAAGCCAAAAAATGTAAAAACATAATGAAGCACCTAGATACAATCTAAAAGCTCCACAAGCTCCACAGTATCACTAAAAGAAACAAAAACTCCCCCTAAGACAAAAATTCCCCTACAAAGTACACCACAATGTACTCTCCCATTTTGTGACGAATTGCCAAAGGGCACTCACTCATCATCAAAAGAAGGCGGTGGAGAAGAACGTTGAAGACTCGCCAAATCTGCTCTCAAAACTCGAATCTCATCAAGCACATCCACCAAAAGCTGACCATGAGCCGCCTGAATGGTCATGACAGTGTCCAAAGTCCGACGAATGTCCGAAACATCCGAAGGAGAAGGTGGAGGAACATCAGCAGCAGCAGCAGGATCAGTAGGCGTCTCTGCCGAAGGAGCACCTGCAGAAGAAGTAGGAAGAGGAGTGACACCAGAAGGCTCTACCTTAGGATGCTTAGAGCTAGCTCGATGCTGAGCAGCCCTTTGCCTCAGAAAGGTGGCACCTATGGGAGCAATGATATGAACAGGCTCAGAAGCAGGGTAATCACCTAAACCTAAGTGAAGAAGAATCCTATGAATAAAAACAGGAAAGAACAAAGCATGAGCAGTAGAACTACTCCTATGTACTTCGTTCAAGGAATGAAGAAACAAATAAGGAAAACTGATAGGAGCATTAGTGACAAGAGTGTATAGGAACACACATCGCTCAAGAGGGATAGTGTAGAGATGAGAAATGGGCCATAAGGAATGACAAGCAATCCTGAAGAAAAGATAATGCAGTTCAGAAAGCTCAACAGAGGTGATCCGAGGATCAGAACTCCACTGGATAGAAGACCCAGTGATGTATGACATCACGTCATCAAGAGGAGGAGACTCATCATAGGGAAAGATAGGATGAGAAACCACAGGCACCCCAAGAGCATCAGACACTACCGAAGGGGTGATGCGATACTCTATACCTCGTATCCAACTCTTAACTAAAGTGTTGGAATCGTAGATGTGGATAGAGAGGTTCAAGTAGAACTCTCTAATCAAGGTAGCCGGAGGCGGATGATCTATGTCTAACAAGGGTAGCCAGCCCCTACGCTCAAAATTACACCTCACCTCATCATCAACCTCATCTAAAAGAACCTTACGCTCACCCCAAATGTTACGCCTAAGGTTAAGGGTCTCGTATGTCTCCTGATGCTTCTCACTCAAAAACCTATCACTATCAAAGGAAGGTGAAGAGGCAGAAGTCCTATGTGCTTTAGTTTTCCTAAGCATGATGCTAAGGACAGGATTGAGAGACACAGAAAAAAAGAAAAAGAAAAGAAAAAAAGAGAAAATCTAAGGGCAAACTGCAAGTTAGAACAACACAAATATAGAAATAACAATTCTAAATGATGCATGAGCAGAATAACCAAATGATGCATGGTCTAATGTAATGACACAGTTCAAATATGATTCAATATCACAAAATTGGCTTGAGAAATAATTTTATAGCAAAAAAATTCCAAATTTGAAAAACCCAATTTCACAAAACTCAACAAATTGAGAAATTGATCATCACAACTGTTAGAATATACAATATAATGATCAAACAAGTCAATCTAACAAGCCAATTTCATCAATTTATATCAAGTTGAACAAGAGCCCCAAATTCGGTATTTTTCAAACCCTAGAATTTTCAATTCTCCATAAAACATCAAATTAATCAAATTAAACCACTTGTATCATTTGTATATGGTGTCCCAACAAAAACCCAACAATTTATTGTGAAAGAAAACAACCAAAACATCAACAAATGCAAAAAGAATGAAGTCCGAAATACCCAACAAATGCATGAATTTATGCATGAAAAATTGAAAATAAAAACAAAAAGAAGGGTAAAATAGTCTTACCGGCCCTAGAGGAGTGAATCCTTGCAAGAAGATTGGAGGAAAACAACAAAAATTCCAAATAAAGGCTTGACCAGTTGGTGAGAGAGAGAAAAGGGAGTTTGAAAAGTTTTGAAAAGTGATGAACACGTGATGAAAAAAATTCCTTTTAAAAAAACTCTCAGCCTGATTTTCGATCGATCGAAAAATAGATTCGATTGGTCGAAAATGCTTCGATTGATCCAGTATCAATCGAATACCTATCGAAACACACAGAAACTTTCTAGGGATTTTAAAAACATTTTCGATCGGTCGAAAAATAGATTCGATCGATCGAAATTCTGGAAAAAACAAATTTTTGAAAAACGAAACAATTTCAGTGCTGAAACTCATCAAAGCATTAGATTTTATGAATAAAATGCATGAGTATGAGATGAAATGTTTTTCAAAAACACATGAATTTATCCCAATTTCCCAAAGATAATATTTTCACATAATTTTCCTCAAAATCTCAAACAGCAAACATGTTTTGCATCAATTTTCAAGAAATTTTCAAATTTGGTTGGTCAAACCAAAAACACACACAATAACATGTACAGAGTTTAGCAAAGAATAACTTGTGTAGTATGTGCAACTAGCAAAAACTTGAGAAACATGTGAGGTGATATGCAAATAGTGATCAATCATAATTTCTACAAAATTCATCACATGAATTTGAAAGAAACTATCACTTAAAGAGTTACATTATATAACTCTCACATCTCCTAGAATAAAAGCTTACAATCATGTAAGTTTCTTGATTTACCTCATAATATATACCAATTTTAATTGATCAGAAACTTATTAAAATAGCCAGGATAATGTACACACCAATTTTATATGAATTGTGAGATTATTATAGCCCAATAATGTACACACCAATTTTAACATTTTAACCGAGACTACACCTTATTTTCTTTTTGTGCATGTGCTACACTTTCTCGAGCACAAAATCTTACGATATGCACTAAGGTGGTCATGATTGGCTAATAAATAGTATTGAGATGGTTATTTATGCCTTTCTCAAAAAGTTCAAGTCCATCAATCAAAAACATATGACTTCAAGATCAAGATCATGTGATCAAAAACCATAAACATCTTCTCACACAACATGCACTACAAAGCTTTAGCTAGTAAAGTGCAATAAGAATAAGTGCATCTAAGCTAAACAAGGTACATAAACATGTTATGTAAAAATAGATTGGCCAACCTTATCCTCAAATTTAAGAAAAATTTAGCAAAACACATATTGCCAAACCCATTCTTGTTACCCTTTTTTTTTTAATAAAAAAAAACAATCTAGAATGAAATGCATGAATGTTATGCAATGAAAATCTTAAAAAAAAAAATGGTCACAAGAGGTAGATCAATGAAGAACAAGGACCATGTCAGACAGATTCAATTAGGTCGAGCCTTTTGCATCCAAAACCTTTTAGATGTAATTTTAGCATTGGAGTTATGATTCACATTAGAATTCTGAGCAACTCCAGGATTGGAATAAAGGTTTAACGCCTTTACCAATTCACCAATAAGTACCATAAGATCTTGTGCTTGAGGCACAGGTACTTTAGGTTTATTTGCTCGCTTAGCAGCTTGCAACTTGAAACAATTTGGACGAATGTGCCCAGACTTTCTACAAAAGTGACAAACCCATGCAAGCTTATCATGCAACTTGTCCTTAGAAGAATTAGAAGCCTAAGAATTAGACTCTTGAAGATCAACCCTAATCTTTTTAGGAGGTGTGACTTTTACAGATTTAACAACTTCACTCACAGAAGGTTTGACAATCTCACTCTTAGAAAGTTGAGTAGAAGGAACAAAGTTTGTGGAATGAGGTTCAGGCACAGAGATGCTTTCCACAAAACCTAAGCCAGTTTTGTCAGAGGGAGACTTTTGAATACTTAACATGTGATAAAGTTTGGAGCTTGCAGATCTATTAGTTTGTTCTCTAGCCACAGATAATTCAAGTTCCAAATTTTTAACTTTATCAAGCAAAAGCATGTTCTCAGTCTTCACATTATTCAAAAGCTCATTAGCATCAAACAATTTTACAAGCAAATTTTTCTTATCAGGTTCAAGAGATGCAATTTTCTTTAAGCCTAAATCAACATTCATAGCATCCTTTGCAGCAACTTTGCAAAGTTTATTATAGGCTTCCTGTAAATCTGCATTTTTAGAGAGTTTCCCATCAGAAGGGTTCTCTTCAACAGACACGCTTTCATTGACTACAGCAGTAACAGTGAAAGCAATGAAGTTTCCATCCTCATCACTGACTAATTCATTGTCAGAAACTTCATCATCACTAAAGGTTACAGCCATAGCCTTACCCTTAGACTTCTAGTTTGTAGGACATTCAGATTTCATATAACCATACCCTTGACATCCAAAACATTGTTGTCCCATAGAATTATTAGAGAGTTAACCTACTTTCTCTTTTTTTCAGTGTTATTAACCTTAGTGGGATCATTCCTCCTAAAATTTCTAGGTTTAGCAGTGTTTTTACCTTTTGCCCTTCTGTTATTGTTCCTAAGAGATTTTCTAAAGTCCTTGGCAAGGTAAGCAATCTCTGTAGTAGAGAGTTCATTATTAAATCCACCAGCATCAACATCATCAACAGACTTAAAAGCCATTGGTTTGGATTTGTTAGTCTTGGGTAGGTCCAACTCATAGGACTGAAGAGATCCTACAAGTTCATCAACAGAAATGGAGTCCACATCCTTGCTTTCAGTGATAGCAGTCACTTTGAGTCTAAAATCCTTAGTCAAAGATCTAAGTATCTTCCTAACAATTTTAGGTTAATCTTAGATTTCACCCAAATTATATGCAGAATTAACAATATCATTCAGTTTAGCATAGAACTCATTAAAAGATTCATCATCAGTCATTCTAATGCTTTCAAATCTAGTAGTCAATTGCTGCAACTTATTTATTTTAACTGCCTTTGTGCCTTCATGCATAGTCTGGAGGATATTGCAAGCAGTATGAGCCACCTCAACATTAGAGATTCTCTTAAATTCCACCATAGAGACAGCATTGAAAATAGCATTCATAGCTTTGCTATTGAAAGAAGCTGCCTCTTTTTGAGAAGTTTACCACTCATTCACAAGAATAGTGGGCTTCTCCCAACCATATTCAATAAAGTTCCAGACTCTCTCGTCAATAGATTTCAGGAATGCTTTCATCCTTACTTTCCAATAACAAGAAAGCGTCCGTGTTCCATGACAACCGGGGTCAAGGATCGGCTTTAAGATCAAAAGATCTAAAACAAAAAGCTACCCGCTCTGATACCACTTGTAAGAAGTTTAGACCCCTTAAACCCAAACAAATTAACCTAGATAATTAGCCAAGTGATTAACTTAGGTAATTTAAACAATTCTAGGTTAACACAACAACAATCATATCATGCAAAAGTGCGGAAAATAAAGAACACACGATATGATAACCCAGGAAACCAAACCGGTAAAAACCTGGGGAGGATTTAACCTAGCTATCCTCAAGGTAAAACCGAATTCACTATGAAAGAATTGAAGTTTACACAATAGCGACTTAAACCACTAACATCCTAGGATCAGCTTTAAGATCAAAAGATCTAAAACAAAAAGCTACCCGCTCTGATACCACTTGTAAGAAGTTTAGATCCCTTAAACCCAAACAGATTAACCTAGATAATTAGCCAAGTGATTAACTTAGGTAATTTAAATAATTCTAGGTTAACACAACGACAATCATATCATGCAAAAGTGCGGAAAATAAAGAACACACGATATGATAACCCAAGAAACCAAACCGGTAAAAACCTGGGGAGGATTTAACCTAGCTATCCTCAAGGTAAAACCGAATTCACTATGAAAGAATTGAAGTTTACACAATAGCGACTTAAACCGCTAACATCCTATTGCTACCTCGAGTAGGAAACTTACAATCACGACCACGTGACAGCTTTGAGTCCACGGACTACCTCTTTTCTTGAATTCTCAGTAAAGCACAAGCACACTTGCTTGTATATCTTGAAGCTCTTGATTATGCAACTAAATGATCACCAAGCTCTTGACATCAATCTTGAGTTTGGAAACCCTAAGTGTATGTGAAGGTAAACACCTCTAGATCTCACAAATAAGATTCACAAACATAATATTCAGAACACTAAAAACGTGGCTAGGGTTTTCCCTTTTATACTTAGGGCAAAACATAAAACCCTACACGTCAAACGGGCTTGAGCTGAGTTGGAAATTCTGCAGAAAAAAACAATCTGCACGACTTTCGATCGATCGAGTCTAATTCTCGATCGATCGAGCCAAGCAGAATTGCACAGTAATATCTGCAGTAACTCGATTTTAACTTTACATAAAAACTTCATACTTTGAGCAAGTCTAAACAAGACTAAAAACGTTTTGATCATGGTTTGCCAACATTACAAAATGAAGTTCTAATACATTATTCCTAATTCCTTAGAACCTAACATTGCATATATTATTTTATGGTTTTATTAAGGTTCCATATTATATGCTTATATGCTAAATTGATAATATCCAGTTTACTTATTATATTCATGTTTATTATTTTCATATTTAAATCATGGCATCATTTAGCCCACTTGTTGCTATTCTTAATCAAAATAAACTGACTGAATCCAACTATGTTGATTGGAAAAGAAACTTGGACATTGTTCTTACTGCTGAAGAGCACAAATATGAGCTTACTCAACCATATCCTAGCTTTCCATCATTAGATGCTCCTCTTGAGGAAAAACAACAATATGATCGTTGGTAGAAATCTAATGAGATGGCCAAGTGCTATATCCTAGCATCTATTTCAAATGTTCTACAGCATCAAATGCAGGATGTAGAACTAGCTTCGGACATTATGCTAAGTCTGAAGGAGATGTTTGGGGAGCAAGGCCATTCTGTAAGGCAAGAAACTATGAGGTAGATTTATAATACCAAAATGGTTGAAGGTACTTCAGTGAGGGAGCATTGTCTTAGGATGATCTCTAATCTGAATATGTTGGAAGTTTTAGGTGCCGATATTGATGGAGAATCCCAAGTGGATATGATACTCCAGTCACTACCAGAATCATTCAAGGAATTCAGGCTTAACTATAATATGAACAAAAAGGTTTATACATTGCCTGAATTGATGAATGAGTTGTTAGCGGCGGAAGGCATCCTTGGTACTTCTAGTGTTGATGTCAATATGGCTGAAACTTCTACTTCTCAACCTAAGTCGAAAGGCAAAGGTAAAAAGAAGAAGAAGAAAAAGGACTTGACTAAGAGAGATGGTAAACAAGTTGCCTTAGGAGTTGCCAACAAAGGAAAGAAAACCAAAGGAAAGTGTTTCCATTGTGGTGAGAAAAGACATTGGAAGAGGAATTGTCCAACATTCAAAGCTATCAAGAATAAAGGTATGAAAAGTTCATTTCTTCTTGAAATATGTTTGGTACAAAATCCCATGGATTCCTGGTGTGTGGAATCTGGTTGTACTAATCATATCTGCAACACTTTGCAGGGGTTCCAGGAGATCAGAAACCTGAATGAAGGGGAATTGTTTCTTACTTTGGCTGATTGGAGCAGAATACCAATTGTAGCTGTTGGAGTGTTTAATTTATGTTTTGAGTCTAGGGTTTTAATATTGGAAGACTGTTTTTATGTACCTAATGTTCGTAGGAATTTAATTTCTGTAAATTATTTAGGTAAACATGGATAATATGTTATCCTCAAAGACAATGTTGTAATAAAAAAGGATAAAGTGTTTATTTGATCTAGCAATATTGTGGATGGTCTTTATATTTTAACTCTTGACAAGCATGAATTATACAATTCTAAATTAGATAGTAGCTCTCATGTAAAATCATTAAAGGGAAAGTTTCCTTCTACTAGTGATGCATATCTATGGCACTTGCGTTTAGGTCATAATAATTCAAATAGGATTCAAAGACTAATCAAAGATGTACTTTTATAGCCCATGGACTTTGATGGATTTCCAGTTTGCGAATCTTGTTTGGAAGGTAAAATGACCAAACAACCTTTTAATGCAAAAGGTAGAAGAGCCCAAGAGTTGCTTGAATTAGTTCATACAGATGTATGTGGTCCTATGCCAACCCAAGCAAAAGGAGGTTATGAGTACTTCATCACTTATACGGATGATTACTCAAGATATGGTTATGTGTACCTAATGAGACGGAAGTCCGAAGCCTTTGAAAAGTTCAAAGAGTTTAGGGCTGAAGTTGAAAATCGATTAGGTAAACACATAAAGGCCATTCGATCTGATCGAGGTGGCGAATACCTTCTTGGGGATTTCAAATATTACCTAATTCAAAATGGGATTGTCTCCCAATTGACTGCACCTAGAACTCCCCAACAAAATGGTGTAGCAGAAAGAAGGAATAGGACTCTTTTGGAAATGGTTAGGTCTATGATGAGTTATTCAACTTTACGAATTTCCTTTTGGGGATATGTACTAAAAACTACTATGCATATTTTGAATTTAGTTCCATCAAAATTTGTTCCCAACACACCTAAGGAATTGTGGAGTAGGCACAAGCCTAGTATGAAATATCTCCACATTTAGGGATGTCTAGCACATGTGTTGAAAGGGAAGTCTAATAAGTTGGAAGCTAAAACAGAAGTATGCATGTTTTTAGGGTATTTAAAGGAAACCAAGGGTTATTTATTCTATAATCATAAGGATAACAAAGTATTTGTTAGCACCCATGCCAAATTTTTGGAAGATGATTATATGAATAATTTTAATCCTAGAAGTAAAGTTGTATTGGCTGAATTAGATGAACCTGTAATTGAACAACCAATTAATGAAACTAGGAATGATGTGGCTGTATTGGATACACCACAAGACATTACTCATGAGATGGCTAGTACATAGGTGCCTCGTCAAGTTAAAATAGTAATGTTCCTAGTGCTTTATGTTGATGGTATTCTACTCATTGGAAATGATGTAGGGGTAATGTCAACAGTAAAGGTTTGGTTGTCAAGCCAATTTGAAATGAAGGACTTGGGTGAAGCTAACTTTATTCTAGGGATCAAGCTTTGGCAAGATCGCAAGAATAAGATATTCGGTTTATCACAAACTAGGTATATAGATAAGGTTCTAGAATGGTTTAGCATGCAAAACTCCATGAAAGGATTACTTCCTTTTAGACATAGAGTTCCTCTGTCTAATGACCAAAGGCCTAAGACTCTAGAGGAAGAACATATGATGAGACAAGTTCCTTATGCTTCTGCAATAGGAAGTCTCATATATGCCATGCTATGTACCAGACCAGATATCTGTTATTTAGTTGGCATGGTCAGTCGATATCAATCAAATCCAGGACTTAAACATTGACAAGCTGTAAAGCATATTCTCAAGTATCTACGGAGAACAAGAGATTATATGTTTGTTTACCATAGTGAGGATTTAATTCCCATTGGTTATACAAATTTAGATTTTCAGTCAGATCTTGATTTCAGAAAATCCACTTTAGATTGTGTGTTCACCTTGGGAGGGGGAGCCATAAGTTGGAGGAGTGTTAAGCAATCTTGTATTGCGGACTCCACCATGGAAGCTGAATATGTTGCTGCTTGTGAAGTGGAAAAAAAAGCTGTTTGGCTGAAGAAATTCCTTTCTGATCTTAGTGTTGTGAGAATGGAGCAAGTTCCTATCATATTGTTTTATGACAATAGCGGAACGGTTGCACAATCCAAGGATCCAAGGAATCACAAGAACGGAAAGCACATTGAAAGAAAGTATCACATTATTCGAGACTTTGTTGCTCGAAAAGATGTAGTAGTAGCAAAGATTGATAGTGCAAGTAATCTAGCGGATCCTTTTACCAAAACCTTGCCACAAAGGACTTTTGAGTTACATTTGGAGGGAATGGGAGTTAGATTAGTGAACAATAGTCTTTAGGGCAAGTGGGAGATTGTTAGGATATGTGCCCTTAAATCCTATTGTATGATGCCATGTATGACATTATGTATGACTTAATGTTATGATTAATAAAGTTGTTTTATTGTTATCTAAAATAATGGTAACATGAATATTTGGATATTATCATATAGTCCATAAGATGCATAGTATGTGATTTATGTGATTTAATCACGGAAGATATAGATCGCAAGTTCTTTGTAAACCCAAAATTATAGTTCATAGTCGGTGATAAAATTGGGCATTTCATCTGCGAAGACTATAACATATCAACTAAGATGATTTGTCTTGATCATAGAAGTGGAGACTTCTAGTTGATATGTTGATATGTTTTAAGAGTTAAGACATATTGAACTGGACCGCTGTGAGATTTATTATTCTCCTAACGACTGTCAAATGAATAACAAATCTCACGACTTCTATTTGCATGAATTCTTAATCCTGAGAGAATAATGGACCTGATCATTAGGTGTAGGTTTCTTTGATATATCAGGAGTGAGATCTAAAGTCATGATCAAAACCTTAGTATGTTGGGCAGCCACATTTAGTGTTGATGGAACATATATTCTCAAGATGGAATTCATAATCTCTTAACGGAGATATAAAATATTCCATTGAGATAAGTTTAATGATTTTGGTTATTCAGAGTGTTAGGCCTAACCACTTTAGTAACGATATACTAAAGTATATATTTATGGAAGTGGATTTCATAAATATATGATGAATAACTTAAAAGATTAAACTGGGTACTCAAATAATAAGATGTAGTAATTAACAAAGTGGTAGTCTACATTTATGACTTTGTATTACTACGAATATTTTATGAAGGAGTTGCATATATAATAAAGTCTTGGGATATAATTTATTAATAAGACCTAGAGTGCAATTATATTTATATAGTGGTATTAAATATAATTAATGGTAACTTTGGGCTTGTCAAGAGTTGATAGAAAAGCCCAAGGCCCATTGGAGCTAGTGTCTTATTGGTCCCACTCCAAGTCACACACTAAAGCCCAATTGGAAATGCCCAATAGGCCAACCCAATTAGATAATTGGTTAGTTATAAAGGAAGTAACATACATAGTTTTTTATATAAAAAAAAAAAGAGACATCATTGTGAAGTGGTGTGTATGTGCGAGTGAAGCCACTCAATTATTCTCCCTTAGAAACTGATTGAGAGACAACACTTCTTGGGCGTAAAGTGGAATTGGAGTGAAGATTAAAAGATTTCCCAAGTACTTCTAATATTTTGTTTTGAATTTCACCGCACCAAGGTACGCTATTTCGTTCTTAAATTCTAAAATTTACATATTGTATGTTATCAATCATGAATGAAATGGATCCATGTTTGTTGCTTCCTTTATGTATTTTGTATGAGATACAAAACCAGATTTTCCAACACTATGCTCACCAGAATAATGTGACTATCTTGGGCTAGAGCCTGTAGCATGGCTTCCCAAGGGAATGAGAAATTTGGGATAGTTTCCTCCACTGTAGAGATAGCATTCACGCCCCCTTCCAGATGAGGAGGCATAGAATTAGTGATTGTTGGAAATATACATGTTTGTATCGCATACAAAACATACGCAGCGAAAAATTAACGGATCTATTTCATTCTCTATTGATAACACGTACTATGTAATTTCAGAATTCAAGAATAAGAGAGTGTACCTTGGTGTGATGAATTTCAAAACCAAATATTAGAAGTACTTGGGGACACTTTTAATCTTCACTCCAATTCCACTAGCGCCTAAGAAGTGTGGTCTCTCAATCAATTTCTATGCATTTGTTCAAGAGAGAATGAGAGAGTGTCCAACACTCACATACAAACCATTTCATGTAACTTACTAAATTTGTATGTTTCTCTTTTTATAACTTATTATCTAATTGGGCTAACCTTTTGGGCCTTTCCAATTGGGCTTTAGTATGTGGCTTGGAGTGGGACCAAAAGAGACCAATAAGGCACAAGCTCCAATGGGCCTTGGGCTTTTCTGTCAACTCTTGACAAGTCCAAAGTTACCATTAATTATATTTAATACCACTATATAAATATAATTGCACTCTAGGTCTTATTAATAAATTATATCTTAAGACTGTATTATACATGCAACCCCTTCATAAAACATTTGTAGTAGTACAAAGTCTTGAATATAGGCTGCCACTTTGTAGATTACTACATCTTAATCCTTAAGTACCCGGTTTAATCCTTTTAAGTTATTCATCATATATTTATGACATTCAATTTCATAACTATATACTTTTGTAATTTCTTACCAAAGTGGTTAGGCCTAACTCTCTGAATAACTGAAACCATTAAATTTATCTCAAGGGAATATTTTGTATCTCCATTAAGAGACTATGAATTCCATCTTGGGAATAAATGTTCAATCAACACTAAATGTGGCTGCCCAACATACTGAAATTTTGACCGTTACTTTAGATCTCACTCCTGATATATCAAAGCAACCTACACTTCATGAATAACTGAACCCATTAAATTTATCTCAAGGGAATATTTTATATCTCCATTAAGAGACTATGAATTCCATCTTGAAAATAAATGTTCCATCAACACTAAATGAGGCTGCCCAACATACTGAGGTTTTGACCGTTACTTTAGATCTCACTCCTGATATATCAAAGCAACCTACACTTCATGATCAGGTCCATTATTCTTTCAGGATTAAGAGTTCATGTAAATAGAAGTCGTGAGATTTATTATTCATTTGACAGTCGTTAGGAGAATAATAAATCTCACAGTGGTCCAGTTCAATATGTCTTAACTCTTAAAACATATCAACTAGAAGTCTCAACTTCCATGATCAAGACAAATCATCTTAGTTGACATGTTTTTGCAGATGAAACGCCCAATTTCATCACCGACTACGAACTAAAATTCTGAGTTTACAAAGAACTTGTGATTTATATCTTCTGTGAATTTTCACATAAATCACATACTATGCATCTCATGGACTATACGATAATGTCAAAATATTTATGTTACCATTATTTTAGATAATAATAAAACAACTTTATCAGTCACAATATTAAGTCATGCGTAATGTCATACATAGCATCATACAATAGGATCTAAGGGCACTAATCCTAACAGTGATGACATAAGCATAAAGCTCTGCAATAGGCATAGGTGACAGAGAGAATTTCCGTGGTTCTACCTTGGGATATCGAGGTTGATTAGGCCTTCACCTCTGATTGAATGCTCGATAAGGTGTCTAAGCTGGTGGATCCTGTTATTAATAAGGCTGGGCGTTTGGGGCTGTATAAGCAAAAATGACACCTTTTGGTCCTTTAGGTGTTTTGTCAATTACATGAACATCAGCTTCCTTCCCTTGTCACTAATTGCCCTTTTTACCCATTGTCCTATCATAGAATTCAGATCCTTAGGATCGACTATTTTCTTGCTCCTAATACCCTCATTAATGCGCTCCCCAATAGAAATTAGGCTTGCGAAGTGTGTGACTTGGGCACTGATCATCTTCTCATAGTAAAGAGGCTTAAGGTTATTGATGAACCATTTGATCATTTCGTCTTCCATCATAGGAGGAAGCACTTGTGTGGCTAGCTCGCGCCACTATTGGGCATACTCACGGAAAGATTCTCCACTTATCTTTTCTATCCTCTAAAGAATTGTGCGGTTAAGAGCTATCTCAGTGTTGATTCAATAATACTCCAAGAATGCATTGGCCATCTCACTCCAGCTGGAGGTCTTTCCAATTTCACATACCATGTGGCTGCGGGGCCAGTAAAGCTATCAGGTAAAATCTAGTAGAGCAAAGGATGATTTTCTCCATAGGTTGAAATCTTTCTACAGAACATGCACAGATGGGCGCAAGGATCTTTAGTGCCATCATACAAAATTGGGTGCCTTAAACTTTAGAGGCATAATGACCTATGGGAAATTGGTCAGACTATCTAGATTGACACTTCCTTAAGCACCGAAGCCCTCTATGATACGAATTTTCTCAATCAGGGTTTCCACTTGACTTTTGACCTGACTGTAATCGGACTCTAAGGTCTTATCCTAAGAAGGATCTACTTCTTGGTTATTCCTTTGTGGGGTGAATGGTGGCATGGTTTGGCCCTGATTTAGATCTAGTGGAGGCCAGGTCTTGTTTTCAGAATGAGGTGCAGAGCCCTCTGGAGTGGGACCAGATGAATCTCAATTCCCTCCAACAAACAACTATTGTTGTTGGGAAAACATATGGAAAACACAGTTTTGTATCTCATACAAAAACACACAGTAGAATATAAATGGATCTACTTGATTCATGTGAGATAGCGTGTAACATCTGAGTTTTAGAAACAAAGAATGAGAGAGCGTACCTTGTTGCAGTGAAATTGAAAACAAATGAAGATTGGACTTAAGATTCCTTTCAATCTTCACTCCAATTCCACAATGTACCCAAGATGTATGGTCTCTCAATCAGTTATATATGTAATTGTATAAGAGAAAAAGAACCAAGTGTCTCCCTTGAGAAGAACTCTTAATCTTTCTCCTTTTTAATCACACACATTTTTCAGCACACGGTAGTTACTTTATTTAATAACCCTTATTAAATAAACAACTGATTATCTAATTGGGTCAGCCTTTTGAACCAGCCTAATTGGGCTTTGGTGTGTGGCTTGGAATGGGACCAAAATGGACAAATAAGTTCTAGCTCCCAAGACTTTTTTAAACATTTAACCACTTCATGAAAATATTCATTGTAATACAAAGTCATAATGTGTAACTGTCACTTTGTAAATTACAACCTCGTGATCCTTAAGTAACCAGTTTAATCTTTTAAGTTATTCATATACATTTTATGAAATCTAATTTCATAAAATATAAACTTTAGTTACTCTTTAATAAAGTGGTTAGGCCTAACACTCTGAATAACCAAACCCATTAAACTTATCTCAAAGGAATATTTTATATCTCTATAAAGAGACTATGAATTTCATCTTGTGAATATGTGTTCCTTCAACACTATGTGTGGTTGCCCAACATACTGAGGTTTTGATCGTTTGTCTAGATCTTACTCTTGATATATTAAAGCAGCCTACATTTCATGATCGGGTTTACTATTCCCTCAGGATTGAGAGTTTATGTAAATGAGAAGTCGTGAGATTTATTATTCATTTGACAGTTGTTGATAGAATAATAAATCTCACAGCAGCCTAGTTTAATATATTTTATACACTAAAAACATATCAACATATTAACTAGAAGTCTTCACTTCCATGATCAAGACAAATCATCTTAATTGACATGTTTTAGTCTTCACAGATGAAATGCTCAATTTCATCACCGACTATGAACTAAGATTTTGAGTTTACAAAGAACTTGTGATTTTTATCTTCTGTGACTAAATCACATAAATCACATACTATCATCTCAAGGACTATATGATAATGTCCAAACATTCATGCTACCATTATTTTATATAATAATAAAACAAGTTTATTACATAGAACATAATGTCATACATGGCATACAATAGGATTTTAGGGCACTAATCCTAACAATTGCATCATGGGCATCATTTCTACCATCTGATCTTTCAGGAGAGAGATCTCAGGAGTGTTTTCCTCAATTGGGGAAGGACCACTAGTAGACATCTCTTTAGCTTGAGACCTAGTGATGATAGGATCACGATGTGATGGTAACTTGGACTATTTCCTTTAAGCAATATTTTCTCTTTATGATCCTAAAAGAATGGGATGGGAGAGAAATGGGATACATTTGAAAATTTGACAGTGTGGACACACAAAACAAACACGAAGTTAGCTCAGGTTCTTGCTTATTTAAACTGCACCTATCATTTTTGAAAATATTGGCTCAAACCCTTAATCGAGTATTTGTAAAGGTGAGTTTTCATAGTGATGCGGATTAATGCACAAGCTTGGCAAGTAACCAGAACTTTCATGTTATGCTTGAATTTGTGGGATGGACCCTTCTCTTTTGATTACAAAGAAAGAAATGCTTTTACAAAACTTTGGCCTTTTACAATGCCCATATAATATGGGCTATAGACAATGACTTCAACAGTGGGAATTTTTCAATACAAGGAAATTCAAATTTGCAATGAAAAGGCTTCATTTTGAATGGTCTTGCCTTCTTGGAGAAGATCTTGAGCTTTTGACAATGTCCTCCTTGGTGCGGAGTTCTGGCTACTTGCCACAAATTTTATCCGCACACATCTACATGACAGAGCCATTAGAGTATGCATGCATGCCCTTGTAGGGTTGGAAACCCTTAGGGATTAGGTATTATCTAATGTGCAAGCAACATGGTTACTTTTCCCTAGGGGTTTAATCACAAATGTTGCGTAAGCAGGATGGATAAAACATAGAGTAGAGCACAACTCTTTGATGTAATCAAAAAGGGCAAAAATGCAAACAGAAACTAGACACTTTCCTCTTGATTCATTTTAAAAACAATCCTTTGAAGGATATGCTACCCTAGGCTGGGATGTTCACTCGGATTTGGCTTTTCCTAGTCCTCACGAGTTTGACATAGTCTAGGCCAACTAGAAATTGTGGGATAGAGCAGATCAAGGGGGACTTTTCAGCATAATCCCGTTAACCTACGGACCTAGGAAAAGCCTACGATTTGGCATCCATTAACTATCTAGGGTATTCATATCTAGCATTCACCTTCAACGCAGAGTCCGAGTTCGACCCAATATAAGGGGTGATGTCATGCATTTTGAAATGAAAGGGGAAAGAATTTCCAAGCAAAATAGATATATGCAAAGATAAAGGTGTAGTAGAAATTAAATCTTACTACCCCAAGTTCGCACATGTAAAGGAAAGTTGTAAAGCATACTTTAGGAAAGTAGTAAAGCTTCACACATACGAAAATACCTCAAATTCGATTATTGGAAAATCATTTGAAAAATATTTCTGGAAAATATTTTTGAGTTTTGAAAATAGTTTACTAGGATATAGTAAAAGTAATTTTCAAAAAGGAAAGCCCTAGAGGCTAATGCCAATTTCAATGTTTTTGAAAGCCAATGTCCAAAGATTAGGGTCTTATCAAAATTTCTAAAGGCTAAACTCTCTAAGTGTCCCTAGTGGAGTCACCAGTCTGTCAACGCCTCACAGCTGCTCGACCACCCATCGCAGCGATGCTCGCGCACCTCTCTATCACAGTACGAGAAATATGATATGGTGTGGAGGTGTGTCGTACCTCAGGTGTGTGACTGGAATATGAGTCGCTTTTAAGAAAATTACCAAGAGTAAGTGAAGTTACCACCAATCATTGGGTTTTTACAAAGGTGTGATTGGTCACCTGACATTATTTCTTTTTTTTTTTTACCAATGCTAGGCTAAGAAAATGGTCATTTTTCCTAATCTAATATGGATGGATACAAAATATTGATTCTTGAGTTCGGAAGTCTAGTTGCGTGTGGGGAAAGTGTTAGGCACCCCACAATACCTGTTAGTAGATAGTCCTTTATTTTAGTAAAATCATAATTTTTAGACATTGGTTGTTGAAAACGAGCTATTGGCACTAGCTTCTAGGGCTTTAAACGTATTGGGCTTTGAGGATTAGTTTCAAAATGGGTGTAGCCTCGATCGACACTTTCCAAATGTGTTTGGAATCGTTGCCAAATTTCCACAACGAAAATCCGGTAGCATTTCACATTATTTTCGTGGTGGAAATCCAGCAGCACTTCGCCTTGGATATGTCATAGCACACAAAACGCTATTCTCACCAAGCTTTTAAAGTGAGAATATGGCAATGGGGATGCCCCATTTTCATGGTGAAAATCCGATAGAGTTTCGTGTTTGGTGTGCTATGGGACACTGGTAGGGTTTCGTGCCTGTGTATACGACGAGTGCCAATGTGCTCGTGCTAGGACGAGCTAGAGCCCCTCAAAGCATTTAAACACGTTGATATGTGATGCATACACGGGGAAACCAATGTCACTTGGTGACATGGATCGAGACAATCACACCGCGGTGACTATGCACACAGTATGATACGAATATGCACCTAAAGCAATCGCCTTAAGCACATACTCATGCCACAAGGTCAAAGCACTTATGGCCAGAGAGGGTCACTCATGTAACCATGAGAATCCATCATACAAAGTGCACGATCATCCACACACATGCAGGCATATATATATACACATACATCATGCACAATGCTAATACATGCTCTAGATAAAAGGCTTAGAGAGAGAGAGAGAGAGAGAGAGAGAGAGAGAGAGAAAGAGAAGACCAGTCAAGAGGGGCTAGGCCTCATAATCTACTACATTGCCCTTTGTGGGCTTGCATCTTCTTACTTGCATCCTTGCCCTTTTTGCTTGAACCCAAGAGCTCGCACCCTTGCTCCAAGTGTCCATGATCCATACGTGTATATGCAAAGACAAAAGAAACAAGCTAGCAGGTAAACAAAGAAAGAAACAAAGGAAAAAGGAAGAGCATGTAAAGAACAGACTAACAAAGAGAGGAAAATGGGGGAAAAGAAGCATGCTAAGCATACAAAAGAGGGTGTCTTAGGAGGACAAATGTAGGATGACAGACAGAGTCATGCATGAACATATAGGCAAGCGTGCAAAGATGCGAAGAAGTGAAGAAAGCTAAACAAGTGGCACAAAGCAAGCAAGGAAAGCATATCAACATTGCGCAGACTGGATAAAGGTTTGTATTAAGCACACCAACACCACGGAGGTGTATCTCACAAGTGGTTACATCCAAACAAGCCCTAGGAGGGACGGATGCAACCACACAAGCAAGTGGCCCTAAGAACCGACAAGCACAAGCCCACGGATGGTGTAAAGCTTGGCAAAGCCGAGATCTAGATAGGCAAACATAGACATAAAGCATAAAAACAAGCAAGCAAATATAGACATGCATAAAGGAAATGATCCAAACCCTTTAATATAGGCCAAGGTGTACGAGTCTAAGCTTAGACCATGAGGAGGATTTGACCTAGCTATCCTCAAGGTAAAGAAAATCCACTATAAGAGAATTGAGTTTTTACAATCAGATTTAACCCTAAATCTATTGCTACCTCTTGTAATAACTTACTGACACGACTACATGCAAGCTCTAAATCCACAGCCTCATTCTCTTCTTAGATTTATAGCAACACAAGCACCCTTGCTTATGACTTTGAGATCCCACTCAAAGGATTCAAATCACCACCAGTAATGGTCTTGTTGCAGCAACTAGGTTCTACCACTGCTTGATTGTAGATCTTCCTCCAGTAGATTCTTGTGTAGTTAGATGGTAGAAAACCTCTCAGATCTCATAAAGAGTAACACACAAGTCTTTTGAAAGTCCAAAAAATTTAGCTAGGGTTTTCTGTTTATATGTGGACAAGTTGGAATGAAACCTTAAGCATTTTTGTGAGCTTGAGCCTTGTTTAAACATTATGCAGAATCTGATTTCTACGATTCTCGATTGGTCGAGTCTAATTTCTGGATTGGTCGAGCTTGGTAGAATGTGACTCCCTTTTTCTACAGTTAGCTCGAACTTGAAGCTTGAAACTTACATCTTTAAGCATTGCCTAACACATAGACTAGACATGTTTTGTTCTCGGTTTACCAACCAAGAAAAAGAGAAAAAGATTTCGAGTGATAAGGGATCGAGAGAGGAATCGAAGAGAAAGAAAAAAGAAATGATGAAAAAACTGATCTAATTCCTATTTGTTTCAAAAAAAATCGAAATTCGATCGGTAGGGAGGAATCAAGGCAGGAATCGAAAAGCATTTAAAACAAGCCTGACTGATCGAAAGGAATTAGAAAGGAATCGAGCAGACCCAAGAGTTTTAGCTTAAAACTGAAATTTTCTTTTTCCTTTTCAATCGGTCAAAAAATAGACTCGATTGATCGAATCTTAAAGAAACAGAATTTTTTGAAAAATCTGGAAAAATTTTCTGCAAAAACATTTGTAAATTAGTTTTTATGATATGAAATGCATGTTCATGATTTCAACTGTTTTAAAAAACCAAAATTTTCTAAGAAAATTTCAAACCATAGCAAATTTCATCAAACTTTTCTTTGCTCACACCCCCAAAATGCATTAAACACATCAAGACTTGCTTGTGGTGTGTGCAACTAGTAAGTGTATGAGATATTCACAAGTGATATGTAGATAGAAAATAAGCACAATTTCTACATTATCAACCACATAAGTTTAAAAGTGTCTATCACCTAAAGAGTTACATCATATAACTCCCACATCTCCTAGAAAACATGCTTGCAACCATGCATTTTTTTCTTTTGCTTTTTCTTTTTCTTTTGAAGCATATTTTTCTTTGTTTTTCATTTTTCTTTTTACTTCTTTCATTTATTTTCATAGAAACACCTTAAATATCTTTCTATGCAAGTGCTACATCTTACTAAGCATGGCTTTTATGATTTGCACAAAAGTGTTCATGATTGGCGAGTGGTGAGATAGTTATTTATGTCTTTCTCCTAGGATTTTTTAGTCCTTAAAATCAAAGAATGGGACTTCAAAATCAAGAGCGTGTTTAAAAAACATAAACAACTCACACAATATAAGCACTGCATAGCACAAACTAGCAAAGTGCAGAAAAATAAAGTTCATCAAAGCTAAACAAGGTACACAATCATGAAATGCAAATTTCATAGGCCAACCTTAATTACACATCTTGAAGATGTATAATACAATAACCTTCCCTTTATTTTTTGTTTTTTGATTTTTTTATTCCATTAAAAAAAACTGAAAAACATGAAAACACAAACCTAGAATGAAATGTATGAATGTAACGCAAATGCAAACCTTAATGAAAAATAGTTTTGGTCACAAGAGATTGAAAGAATTAACACACGAACCATGTCAGATAGACTCATTAAGGCTAAGTCTTTTACATCTAGACTCTTTTAGATGCAAACTTGGAGTTAGGATTTCTATTAGAATTGGCCCTAATTTCAGCTCCAGTATTAGCATAAAGGTTAAGTACCTTTACCAGTTCATGGATAAGTGTCATAGGATCTTGTGCTTTTAACACAGGCATTTTTTGTTTGGATCCTTGCTTTGAAGCTTGCAACTTAAAGCAATTTACCCTGGTATGCCCAGCTCCACCACAAAAATGAAAAAACTACTGAGGTTTGTGGTGTTTCTTGCTTCCAGATTGATTGGGATTTTTAGGTTTTGACTCACTTAGATCTACCCTAGATCTTCTAGAAGCTAGAACTTCTTCCTTATGTACCTTAACTTCAAACACAGATGGATGAACAACAAAAGAAGATGTAGTAGGTACAAACTTGGGAGGATGAACAGTAGAAGAAGATCCACTCTCAACAAACCCTAATCCTGTCTTATCAGAAACAGATTTTTGAACATTTTGCATTTCATCCAGTTCAGAAGTAGAAGTCCTATCTATTTGTTCTCACGCAACAGATAATTCTAATTCTAAACTTTTAAACTTTTCAAGCAAAGTCATGTTCTCAACCTTAACAGAATTCAAGTGTTCATTAAAATCAAACAATTTTAACAGAAAATTTTTCTTTTCTTATTCAAGAGTGTTTATCTTTTTTAGCCCTAGATTAACACTCATGGCATCTTTGGTTGCAATCTTGCATAGCTTGTTATAAGCCTCTTGCAAGTCAGTATTCTCAAAGAGTTCCCCATTAGAAGGGTTCTCATTAGTAGTCTCAATTTCACTTACTACAGTAGTAGCAGTGAATCCCATAAAGTTTCATTCTTGATCACTTTTAGACTCATGATCAGAAACTTCATTATCACTTAGAGTAACAGCCATAGCTTTACCTTTAGATCTCAAAAATGTTGGACACTCGGATTTTAGATGACCATATCCCTGACAACCATAACACTGTTGTCCAAAAGAACTGTTAGAAGATTGACCTACTTTATCTTTTGATTTTTTAGAGTTGTTGTTTTTGGTTGTATCATTCTTCTTCAAATTCTTAGGAGTCAACATTGTTTCTATTTCTTGCCCTTCTATTATTATTTCTCAGAAAATATCTAAAGTTCTTGGCAAGGTAAGCAATCTCAGTAGATGAAAATTCATCATCAAATCCACAATCATCAATCAATAGATTTCAAAGCCATTGATTTGGATTTGTTATTTTTTGGTAAGTCAGATTCATAGGACTGAAGAGATCCTACAAGTTCATCTACAGGAATGGAATCAACGTCTTTACTTTCAGTTATGGTAGTCACTTTAGATCTAAAGTCCTCAGTTAATGATCTTATAATTTTTCTAAAAATTTTAAGTTGATCATAAACTTAAACCAAATTAAATGCAGAATTGACAATATCATTCAACTTAGCATAGAATTCATCAAAAGACTCATCATCAGGCATTCTAATGCTTTTAAATCTAGAGCTCAACTGCTACAGTTTATTAATTTTTACTGCCTTAGTGCCTTCATGCACTGTTTGTA
The DNA here is from genome assembly GCA_033629205.1 of Lithocarpus polystachyus. NCBI lineage: Eukaryota > Viridiplantae > Streptophyta > Magnoliopsida > Fagales > Fagaceae > Lithocarpus > Lithocarpus polystachyus. Next base: position 53,480,851 of record CM066164.1, on the reverse strand, counting down.
AGATGTTCCAAGTAGTGTGAGCAATCTCTACATTTGAGATTCTCTAAAATTCTTCCATAGAAACAGCATTGAATATCACATTCATAGCCTTACTGTTAAAGCTCGCTGCTTCCTTTTGAGCAATGGTCCATTCACCTATAGTCATGGTTGGTCTTTCCCAACCATTTTCTACAGACAACCACACTCTTTCATCAGTAGATTTTAAGAAAGCTTTCATCCTAACCTTCCAATAAGCTTAACTATTCCCATCAAAGTGTAAAGGGATCACAAGAAAGTGACCGTGTTACATGACAGCAAGGGTCAAGGATCAACTCTATGTTAAGAAACCTATAAACAAGAGCTAACCTACTTTGATACCACTTGTTTGTTTGTTTAGACCTCTTAAACTAGATTGTTTAACCTAATTAATTAACCAAGTTTATTATAAGTTTATTATTCAAATCTAGGTTAAACAAGCATATATCATATAATGCACAAATGTGGAAAAGTAAATAACACCACGATATGATGACCCAGGAAAACTGATGAAAAGAACCGTTCCAAGGTTAAAACTTGGGGAGTATTTGACCTAACTATCCTCAAGGTAAAGCAAATGCACTATAAGAGAATTGAAGTTTTACAATCAGATTTAACCCTAAATCTATTGCTACCTCATGTAGTAAATTATTGATATGACCACGTGCAAGCTCTGAATCCACGGGCTCCAAATTCACGGACTCCTTCTCTTCTTGAATTTACAGCAACACAAGCACCCTTGCTTGTGACTTTGAGATCCCACTCAAAGGTTTCAAATCACCAGCAATAATGATCTTGTTGCAGCAACTAGGTTCTACCACCGCTTAATTGTAGATCTTACTCCGGTAGATTCTTGTGTACTTAAAAGGTACAAAACCTCTCAGATCTCACAAAGAGTAACACATAAGTCTTTTAAAAGCCTGAAAAATGTAGCTAGGGTTTTCCTTTTATATGTGGACAAGTTGGAATGAAACCCTAAACATTTTCACGTTCTTGGGCCTTGTTTATGTTAGGAAATCATCATGTTTGTATCGCATACAAAACATACGCAGCGGAAAATAAACGGATCTACTTCATTCGCAATTGATAACATGTACTATGTAGGTTTCAGAATATAAGAACAAGAGAGTGTACCTTGATACGGTGAAATTCAAAACCGAATGAAGAAGTACTCGAGAAGACTTTCAATCTTCACTCCAATTCCACTTAATGCCCAAGATGTGTGGTCTCTCACTCAGTTCTATGTTTTCTAGAGAGAATATGAAAGAGTGTCTCTCTTCCTTATTTTTTCTTATTCATTAACATTAAACATACAAACCATTTTATTTTATATAAAATTCTGTATGTTTCTCTCCACATAACTGATTATCTAATTGGGCTAGCCTTTTGGGCCTTCCCAATTGGGCTTTAGTGTGTGGCTTGAAGTGGGACCAAAAGGGAACAAATAAGACACTAGCTCCAATGGGCCTTGGGCTTTCTGTCAACTCTTGACAAGTCCAAAGTTACCATTAATTATATTTAATACCACTATATAAATATAATTGCACTCTAGGCCTCATTAATAAATTATACCCCAAGACTTTATTATACATGCAACCCCTTCATAAAATATTCGTAGTAAAACAAAGTCATGAATATATAGACTGCCACTTTGTAAATTACTACATTTTAATCCTTGAGTACCCAGTTTAATCCTTTTAAGTTATTCAACATATATTTATAAAATCCAATTTCACAAATATATACTTTAGTCTTACTAAAGTGGTTAGGCCTAACTCTCTGAATAACTGTACCCATTAAACTTATCTCAAGGGAATATTTTATATCTCCGTTAAGAGATTATGAATTCCATCTTGAGAATATATGTTCCATCAACACTAAATGTGGCTGCCCAACATACTGAGGTTTTAACCGTTACTTTAGATCTCACTCCTGATATATCAAAGCAACCTACATTTCATGATCAGGTCCATTATTCTCTCAGGATTAAGAGTTCATGTGAATACAAGTCGTGAGATTTATTATTCAATTGATAGTCGTTAGGAGAATAATAAATCTCACAGCGGTCCAGTTCAATATGTCTTAACTCTTAAAACATATCAACATATTAACTAGAAGTCACCACTTCCATGATCAAGACAAATCATCGTAGTTAATATGTTATAGTCTTCGCAGATGAAATGTCCAATTTCATCACCGACTACGAACCAAAATTCTGAGTTTACAGAGAACTTGTGATCTATATCTTCTGTGACTAAATCACATAAATCACATACTATGCATCTCATGGACTATTTGATAATGTCCAAATATTTATGTTACCATTATTTTAGATAAGAATAAAACAACTTTATCAAACACAATATTAAGTCATACATCATTTCTCACATAATGTCATACATAATATCATACATAGCATCGTACAATAGGATTTAAGGGCACATATCCTAACAATCTCCCACTTGCCCTAAAGACTATTGTGCACTAATCTAACTCCCATTCCTTCCAAATGTGACTCCAAGGTCCTTTGAGGCAAGGCTTTGGTAAAGGGATCTGCTAGATTATTTGCACTTTCAATCTTTGCAACCACCACATCTCCACGAGCAACAATGTCTCGAATGATGTGGTACTTTCTCTCAATATGCTTTCCTTTCTTGTGATTCCTTGGATCTTTGGATTGTGCAACCGCTCCACTATTGTCACAAAACAATGTAATAGGAACTTGCTCCATTCTCACTACACCAAGATCAGAAAGGAATTTCTTGAGCCAAACAACTTCCTTTGCTGCCTCACAAGCAGCAACATATTCAGCTTCTATGGTGGAGTCCGCAATACAAGATTGCTTAACACTCCTCCAACTTATGGCTCCACCTCCCAAGGTGAATACACATCCTGACGTGGACTTTCTGAAATCTAGATCCGATTGAAAGTCTGAATCTGTATTGCCAATGTGAATCAAATCCTCACAACAGTAAACAAGCATATAATCTCTCGTTCTCCGTAGATACTTGAGAATATGCTTTATAGCTTGCCAATTTTGTGGTCCTGGATTTGATTGATATCGGCTGACCATGCCAACTGAAAAACAGATATCCGGTCTAGTACAAAGATGGCATACATGAGACTTCCTATTGCAGAAGCATAAGGAACTTGTCTCATCATATCTACTTCCTCTTGAGTCTTAGGCCTTTGGTCATCAGACAGAGGAACTCCATGTCTGAAAGGAAGTAATCCTTTCTTGGAGTTTTGCATGCTAAACCGTTCTAGAACCTTATCTATATATCCAGCTTATGATAAGCCTAACATCTTATTCTTACGATCTCGCCAAAGCTTGATCCCTAGAATAAAGTTAGCCTCACCCAAGTCCTTCATATCAAATTGGCTTGACAACCAAACCTTTACTGATGACATTACACCTACATCGTTTCCAATGAGTAGAATATCATCAACATAAAGCACTAGGAACATTACTACTTTGTCTTGATGTCTTTTGTACATACATAGTTCATCAAGATTTTGTTCAAAACCAAATGATTTGATTGCTTGATCAAATCTGATGTTCCATGACCTAGATGCTTGCTTAAGTCCATAAATGGACCTATTCAACTTGCATACCATTTGCTCTTGGTTCTTTGCTATGAAACCTTCTGGTTGCTTCATATAGATTTCCTCTTCAAGATTGCCATTAAGAAATGCAGTCTTGACATCCATTTGCCAAATCTCATAATCATAATGAGCAGCAATGGATAAGAGAATTTTGATAGATTTAAGCATTGCTACTGGTGAAAAAGTTTTCTCATAATCAATACCTTCTTTTTGAGTATACCATTTTGCCACTAGCCTTGCTTTAAAGGTTTCAACCTTTCCATCTATCCCTCTCTTCCTCTTGTAAACCCATTTGCAATCAACAGGTTTAATGCCGTTAGGCGCCTTTACAAGATCCCAAACTTGATTGGAATACATGGAATCTAATTCTGATTTCATAGCTTGGACCCAATGATGTGCATCTATATCATTCATTGCTTCTTCATAAGTGTAAGGATCAGTTTCGGCCTCCTCTGCGATAGCCTCATAAGTCTCTCCAAGACCTATGAATCTTATAGGTGGCCTAACATTCCTCCCACTACGACGAGGCAACTGTGTACTAGACATCTCATGAGTAGTATCTTGTGGTGTATCCAATACAGCCACATCATCCCTAGTTTCAACCATTGGTTGTTCAATTACAGGTTCATTCATTTCTGTAACACCCGTCTCATTTAAATTTAATTTAATTGCTTCTAGAGAGTAGATTTGATAAAGTGCTTAGTTTGTTTTGGAGGAGATATTATTTTATATTGTGATTTCTATAATAATAATAATAATAATAATAATAATAAGGGGTAACGTGAATAATTATTTTGTGGCGTTTTTAAATTTAACTTTTGGTCTCCTTATCAGTTAAGGAAAAGGATAAGAGACTAAAACCTACTTGGACTAGGAGTTTAATTGTTATTGGAATTCTTTAGGGTTTTAGCCTATTTAAAAACTACCTTATAATGAGTTTAGTGGAAAGGTAGGTCTTGGAAGTTTATTTTAGTTGTAGTGGGCTTCTAAATTTTCAGCCCAAGTGAAATTAGCCTTAACCTGAAATAGGCTTCTGAAATTTCAGCCCAAGTGCAACAGCTTTATATGAAAGAAAATTAGGGTTTCTCAAAAACAAAAGAAGAGGAGGCTGTGCACTTCAGGGCAGCCAGCAACTTCATCTTGGTTTTGAGGTAAGCATCATTCTAGGAAAGCCTTTTTTTTCTTTTAGTTTGCTGGGATTTCATCATTGACATGTTAGTGTTAGGGTTAGTATTGTGTTTGCTGGAAATTCAATGATGGTTGATGGAATTTCAATTGTGTTTGCTGAAATTTCAATTGTGCTATTAGATTTATTTATAAGTATATATAGATATATGGGATTGCCGAATATATATATATATATATTTCATCAATAGTTCACGGTTTGATTTATATGGGATTGCCGAATATATATATATATATTTCATCAATAGTTCACGGTTTGATTTATATGGGATTGCCGAATATATATATATATATATATATATATATATTTCATCAATAGTTCATGGATTAATTCATATGGGATGCGGCCATGTGATGAATGTCTCCAGAGAATAGAGTTATATTACATTGTTTCTTGCGGCCATGTGATGAATGTGATATAGCCATCTGATAATCTGTATAGTATATTATATTGTATATATATAAGGTGTCATGATTGTCATATATATATATATATATAATATAATATAAGTTTACATGTAAATTTTATATAAGCATTGAAGCCATTGAACCGCTTGGCTAATACAAGGCTTATGAATTGACAATCCGCATGTATATCTTGCATGAATTGACAATTGTTTTGTATATATATTGAGTGAATTGGCAATCCGTGTACTCTATATATAATGTCTCTTGCATGATATGGGTTTTATATAAAGGCTTATTTATTAAGGATGGCTTGCATGATTCTATTTGCATGTAATATATAAGGCTTGCATGCTAAGGCTTATATCCGTATATTATAATATATATATATATATATATAATATAATATGTATATATATATATTATAATATATAAACCCATATATATTTATATATATGGATTGGATGAATCATCCTTTTTGTATATATATACGGATTGAAGCAATATACTATATTATATATATATAAAAGGTGTGATGATTGTCATAATATATATATATATATATATAAAAGGTGTGATGATTGTCATAATATATATATATATATATATTATAGGTTTACATGCAAAATCTTAATTAATGTATCATTCTTTTGTCTTCTTTGAATGCATTGATAAGATATATGGTGTATATAGGCACATAGGTTATAGAGTTGCTTATGGTAACGTGTTCTTATATAAATATTAAGTGTTAGTTTAGGGTATACTATTATTTTTAATCTAGAATAGGTTTGGAGTTATATTAGAAAGACACGTTAAATTTTATCTTGCCAAATCTTCATAGTGGTTGAGGAATTGTTTTATCAAAAGGACTTTGTGGTTATTAAAGAACCTGCCCTTATTGAATTGTTTAATTATTATTTAGGTTCTAGTTGACGTTGTTTCGAGCAATTGAAGTGAAGCTTGGTTTAGCCACTAGAGGTAAGTAGACTTCAACACATGACGTCTCTCAAGACGTATATTTATATATATATATATATATATATATAATTGTGGTAAAAATATATTTATATATATATATACATACACATAATTGCAAAAGTGAAGTTTCAAAGACTTATACCATTGTTAGTGCTTTATACATACTCAAACTCTATTATTTATTGTATATTATTGTGAAACTGTATATGTCAAGTGTGTTTCAAATGGTCAACTAGACAGTCTGCAACCTTTGCCAACACAGGGTTAAGTGTTGGTCTTCGGCCGAAGTAGTGTTAGTGTGGTGTGGTGCAGTGTTATTGTTGCTCTTCGGAGCTAGTGTTGCCTCTTTGAGGTTAGTGTTATTGTTCCCATGGGAAATCACCCACCGAGTGTTTAGCAGCTTTTGTCTATGTTTGACTAATATTTTTCATATTGAATTACTGTTTATTTGCTACTGTTCTTTTAGGTGAAAAAGTGTTTATTTTCAAAATAAAGTGTTTCTACCTATTTGGTGCATATTGGCATATTAATGTGGTTATTATTGTATTAATGTTTACAGCGTTATAGTGATATATTTTATTTTAACAGCTTTATGGAATAAATTATATTACAGTTTAAACTAATTGTAATTGTATTGTGAGGACTATATTTTGTCAAAAATATTATCGTTTTGTTTTGGAAGACATCCTCATGTTTGTAGTCTCTTATTGAGCCTTTAGCTCACCCCTTTTTCCATCCTTTCAGATTAGAGGCTTGGAGTGTATTTTGGTGGTAGATCAGTGAAGCCTTAGATTGATGACTGCGTTTGGAGCTTGGATAGTTGCTGAGTTGTTTTAGTAAAATTGTTTCAGGACAATGAGATTATTTTTTTTTTGGAACTATGTTGAGATGTTATCTGGAGATTTTTCATACAAGAATATATTTTGTTTGGTTTTGTTTTTATGGATTATTAAGGAACTCTGATGAAATAAGAAGTTTATTTGAGGTTTTAATTACGCTCTGTTCCATTATATTAGTGTTGATTATTTCTAAGACAAGTTAAACTTCTAAATCCTTGCTTTGGGTTTGGGATGTTACAATTTCAGCCAAGACAACTCTACTTCTAGGGTTAAAATTATTCACATAATCATCTTCCAAAAATTTGGCATGATTTTACATGAGAGCTATTATCAAATTCAGAATTATATAATTCATGCTTATCAGGAGTTAAAATATAAAGATCATCCACAATATTGCCAGAACAGATAAATGTTTTACCCTTCTTTATTACAACATTGTCTTTAAGGATAACACAATATCCACTTTTACCTAAATAAGTTGCAGAAATTAAATTCCTACGAACATTAGGTACAAATAGACAGTCATTTAATATTAAAACTCTTGATTCAAAACATAAATTAAACACTCCAATAGCTACAACTGGAATCATACTCCCATCAGCCAAGGTCAGAAACAACTCTCCTTCTTTAAGTCTTTTGGTCTCCTGGAACCCCTGCAAAGAATTGCAAATATGATTAGTTCAACCTGAATCCACACAACAGGAATCCGTGGGATTTTGTACCAAACATATTTCAAGAAGGAATGAAATTTTCATACCTTTATTGGCAGCCTTAAACTTTGGACAATTCCTCTTCCAATGTCCTTTCTCACCACAATGGAAACATTTTTCTTTCAGCTTCTTTCCTTTGTCGGCAACCCCTAAGACAATTTGTTTACCCTCCTGCTTAGTGAAGTCCTTCTTCTTCTTCTTCTTACCCTTGCCTTTCGACTTAGGTTGAGAAGTAGAAGCTTCACCCACATTGGCTTCAACATTAGAAGTACCAAGGATGCCTTTCGCTGCTACGAACTCATTCATTAATTCAGACAAAGAATAAATCTTTTTGTTCATGTTATAATTAAGTCTGAATTCCTTGAATGATTCCGGTAGTGACTGGAGTATCATATCCACTTGGGATTCTCCATCAATGTCGGCACCCAAAACTTCTAATGTATTCAGATTAGAGATCATTGTAAGACAATGTTCTCTCACTGAACTACCTTCAGCCATTTTGGTATTATAAATTTGCCTCATGGTTTCTTGCCTTGCAGAACGGCCTTGCGCACTAAACATCTCCTTCAGACTTAGCATAATGTCCGAAGCTAGTTCGACATCCTGTATTTGATGCTGTAGAACATTTGAGATGGACGCTAGGATGTAGCACTTGGCCATTTCATTAGATTTCTGCCAACGATCATATCGTTGTTTTTCCTCAAGAGGAGCATCTAATGAAGGAAAGCTAGGACATGGTTGAGTAAGCACATATTTGTGCTCTTCAGCTGTGAGAACTATGTCCAAGTTTCTTTTCCAGTCAACATAATTGGATCCAGTCAGTTTGATGAGAATCAACAAGCATTCAAGGATCCATTGCTTGTTCCAGTTGGGCCAATTACAAGAGCGAGAACCAAGAAGATCAAAGAAGCACTTAATGGGCTGATTCAAGAGATTTGGGCTGATTCTATCGCAGGACATTCCAAGTGGGGCCCAAAGGAAGATAAAGGCATAATAAATTTAATCCAAGCTATTGAGGGCTGATCTGACATAATTGGACGTTATTTATGGCAAAGATTTATGGCTGATTGACTTTCCAGCTCTAAATCAGTTAATAGATACTTTTCCTAATTTAGATCTTCTAATTTTGGACTAGGTCTTCCTTAATTTTAGGCTTTTATTATTTAGAACGTTTTTTAGGATTTTTCCTATTTTGGATCTGCTATTTTCAGACCAAATCAGTTTTTAATTAGGGTTTTATTATTTAGAATGTTTTTTAGGTTTTCTACATTCAGCCATGCCTTATAAATAGCATGCACTCATTGTAATAGAAGGAAATATTGAATAAAAATCAGAAAAGGTGAGGCTTTGCTCTTCTCTTTGGTTTTTCAAGAACTGTGAACTTATCAAGGATTCTTCCTTGTGGCGTTCAAACTTTATACCTTTTGGTTCGTGATTCCTTTATAATCATTGGGTCAAGGTCTGTTACTTATATACCTTTGGTTCGCGTTTCTCTTATAAACGTTGGGTCTGGGTTTCTATCAAATCTGTATTTTAGCTTTCTTGGGCAATATTCCAATATTGTTTGTTGGGTTTCAAAGCGAGTCTGTTGAGGTTCGCATCATTTGGTATCAGAGCTCAGGTTC